>PVKS010016818.1:0-43226 GCA_004027875.1 Aplodontia rufa
AGGACAAGGATAGACAGGAGAGAAGACGAGAGAAGGTGGAGAGACAAGAAGACAGCATGAAAAGAACAAACACACATAGACAAAAGAAAAATAAACAGGAACATAAAAAAGAGAACAAAATAAAAAAAAGAGAGAAAAACCCAGAAAACAAAAGAATATGTAAACAAAAATAGCTAGTATTTTTATATGTCCATGAACCGATCAACTTTTCCAGTTATTGCACTAATACACATTGAGAACAGAAGAAAAAATAAGGAAAGAAAAAAATATGTATACAAAATCAGATAAAAAGTAAGAAGTTCTTAATGAAAACTTGGAACTGTAGTCAGTAAGAGCATCTCTGAGCCCTTTGGGAGGAGATATTCACTGTCCATCTGGGTTTTGAAATCAAGGTCTCTCAGTCTGTGGTTATGTGATCTCAGGAAGAGGAACGGGGTGTCCTCAGTCTTATGGGATTTCTAGGAGGGGGTTCTAGTGAAGAGGTCTGAATCTGGAATGCTCTGAACTTTGCCAGCCTTCCAGGGGAACTAAAAGCCAGAAGAATTAATGGGCAGGGAGTATGAGATCATTAGTATTTTCCCTCTGCTGAAGATGCATACACTGTCTCTTGTGGTAGAGGACTCAGAGCTTTTAACTTGTCAAATGATCCTTCTGGCTGGGGTGAGGGTGGACAGGGCTGAGAAATGTTCCCCTTTACTCCACAAACCCAAGTCCCCCTAAGCAAGGTGGAGACTAGTCCTGTCCAGAGCCATCTCTTCCTGTTTCAGTCTTTGGACAGTGACTGTCTTCTGATTCAGCTTTTAGCACCTGCTCTGAAAAGCCAGAGAGTGCTGTCTCCTGGAGCTTGTAATGACGGCTCGGCTTTCCCGTCAGGCAGCCTTCCCGGCTAGGCACCTCTGTGGGCCACTTCCAAGCACAGTTTTTGCTAGATACAGTGTATGAGCTGGGTGCGTATGTGCAAATGCACTGGCCCAATGCTCTGTTTTTATAAAGCACAGGTTCCCAGCAGCAATCCAGTTGCTGGCTCTGTTCCACTCCACTCCTGCTCAGAGGCCACTAGCGGAATGTAAACAAAGGCAGCAAAACTGCTGGGTCCCTGGTGGGAGGGAAAAAATCCCTCTTTTTCTCCAAGTAATTCTCCCTGGTCCTTGCTCCTCAAAAAAGCTGCACAAACTAGCACTAGGAATTCATAAATATATTCCCCAAAACGCACCTCGAAAAAGTGAAGATGAACTGGGATTTTCCCATCCAGTTTTGGAGCCTCAGGAAAAGCCATCTCCCTTCAGCTCACCATCTTGAGTCCCAAGTCAAATTTAATTCTTATATTTATCTTCACATGCCTAAAACAAAACAGCATTGGTCTCACTGATGCTTCCTTATTTTCCATATATCCATCCAAAGATCATCTCTGCATATTAAAAACTTCCCGATATTTACATTTATCATGCAAGGGATACTTTCATTCCTTTGTCTTTCTTCAATTGCCTTGACATATAGTTAGTTCTCTTAGATAAATGAATAGGATTAACTGTGATAGTCATGACAGTAAAAAGAAAGAAAAAGAGAGAGACTATGATAGACAAATATTCAGGTCCCATATACCAGCACTGTTTTGGGTGCTATTGTGTTACATGATTCTCAACAAGACACATCCTCCAAGGTTTTTTAGGTATCTTTAAGTATAATTGAATAAAATTTGTGTATATTCAAAGTGTGTAGAGTAATGATCATATAGTAATCATTCACAAATGGTAACACCAATCAAGTGAATTAAAGTTTCCACCATGCAATTCCCATGTACCAATGCACCATCCAGGCTTCTCAAAGAATTGAATATTTGTTCCATTCACAAAGCATTTGCTGCAGTCCTGATAAGATTAATGATGTGAGAGATCAATATCCTACCAAATGATAAGGGTAGCAATATTATGCTCTGTATCTCCCTATAAAGTCCATGGCTCCACTGAGGCATTCCTAGAAGGACTACAACTGCCTTGTAAGTGTATTTACTTACAAGATTCCATGGTATGAAAACCAGGAAATATTTCTATTTTCATATATTTAGATGTCTCTATATTTCATTTTTTTTTCTTATTTAGGTGATTTTTTCTTTAAAAATCAATAATACCACCTGTCATCATAAGGGAAGAACTCAGTAAGGATAAAAGAAAATGTCACATACAGTTTCCCAACTTCCTTAGAATACATTGCTAAAGAGGAGTACTCGCATTTCCATGGGGTGGTCTTATAATCAACCAGCACAGAGGCTGTAGTTTTGAACATTTTCTCAGGTTCAACTTCATGGATACAGTCCACCTGCTACAACAAATTTAGTGGCTAGAAGTGGACATACTTTTTGAAAATAGATGTAAGACACATGAATTTTTGAGCCTGGGTCCTGTTGTGTGGCGAGGCTGACTGCAAAGCAGCAATCCACCTGCCATAGCCTGTGAACAAAAGCATGGACCACTGTATCAGGCTGAGATGGACACAATTTGAAGACAAGTGAAACACTAGAAGCTTTTTTTGTCAGGAAGAAAATGTTAAACCTATAAGGGAAACTAACAAGGTCTGATTAATTCTTTATGAATGCTTTCTTTACTACCCAGAAGCATTGAGAGCTTGGTCCAGAATCGTATATGTTGTTTCCTTCTGAACACTTAACCCTGTACATGAAGCATAGTTAGTGTTGGATAAAAAATGTTTTATCCAACTGGAGGCACAAGAGGGGTTAGTGAAGAAACATAAAGGGAAAAAGTAATAGAGGAAAATGTCTGAACATTTGTTTGATTTCAAACAGGCCATGGACAAGATTTTGCTTATGATGAACTGGTCCTCAGCATTCAGTCTTCATCAAAGCAACCAGAGAGCTTATTGAACTGCTGGTTATTTACCCCAGAGTTTCTCTGAAATGAGAATCAAATATTTGCCTATCTACCATATACCAGATTGAAACTGATGCTATCTAAATATTATCTCATTAAATTTCCACCCCTAACTTTTCCATCAGAATATTCAACAACATAGAATCCAGAAATCAAACAGCTGGTCATCATCTTGGGAAACCTGCTCATCATCCTGGGTCAGCTCTGACTCAAATCTCTACATGCCTATCAATTTCTTTCTCTGCAAGCTCTACTATAATGGCATCTGTTTAAGCACAGGCACAATCCATAGAATGCTACTAAATATCTAAACACAGGACCAGAGCATCACTTACACAGTCTGCCTCTCCCAGCTGTGCTTTGTCATAGTTTTTGTCATTTTGGAAAACAGTCTACTTGCTTTAATGGACTATGACTGCTATTGGGTTACTTGTCACCTCCTAAGTTACACAACTGTAATGCTTCTGTGACCTGCTGCTTCTGATATCTCTGTTCATTTGCATTATGATTGTCCTCTTCCTTACTGCGCTGATTCTGCTGCTATCTTCCTCACATGCACCTGTAGATCCCCATCTTCTGGTACACATGAGGGTATGGAGGCATAGAATAAAGAGGTAGTTTACTAACATTTGCTGTGTGTCCATGTGACGAGTAAGGGCCAGAGCTTGGATTGGAACCCAGGTCAGGCTATTATGAGAACCTCCAGCCCCATTTAAGACAAAGGCTAATGTTTGACAAAATTTGGGTATGTCCACACTATACAAAACATGAAGATAAGTATGCTCAATAACATTTTAAACCTTTTAATTTTGAAATAGTTGTAGATCCACATGCTTTTATGAGAAATAATACAGAGAAATTCCATGTAGGGTAACATTTCCCCAGTTTCTACCAATTGTAACATCTTACAGAAGTATAATATAGTATCACACTTAACATACTGACATTGGTGTGGCCAAGATACAGAGCAGTTCTTTCACTCCAGGAGCTGTCCTGGAACCCTTTTGTAGACACACCTGCCCTTCTCCCTGGCAGCCACTAAACTCCTCCATTTCTATAATTTTGTCATTTCGAGAATGTTAACTAAGTGGAGTCATGCTGTGTATCAACTTTGCGACTGGCTTTTGTCACTCAGCCTTACTGTGTTGAGACTCATCGAGGTTGGTGTGGATATCAGTGGTTCTTTCTTTCCCTTGTTAATGTTCCTCGGTGCACTTGTACTGTAGCTTGTTTAATCACTCACCCATGGAAAGATCCTTCATCTGGGTATTTCCACTTTGGAGCTATTAAGCATAAAGCTATGTAAATATTTTTATGAAAATAAATAAATATTAAAAATTATCTGGAGTGAACATATGAAATTATCAGGTAGCAATTAAATCCCCAGCTTGTTCTCATCTACATTTTCATTTCAGTTCTAGAAATTTCCTTGCTCAAAAGTAAATTTGACATGACCAAAATTATCCAAAAGTTAAAAGTTACATAATTTTCTTATTTTCTGTCAGCATCAATGATATGTTGAATGCCATATTCTTCTCAAAAATCATGATTTTCTACAATCTATTACAGCTAATGTGCATCTTTGAGATTAATTTTATTCTTAATTTTTTGTCATCATTTTTATACTCAGGAATGGTGTCTCAACCCTTCCTGGTAAGCACAACTAAAATAACCATTTGTTATTACCTGCTATAAATCTAAACTAAATCTTTAAATACCATCTTTGTTCCATCCACAAAAGGCAGTAGTGTGCTTGGAATGATACAAAGGCCATGGATATGTGGAGCATTCTTCCATAAGAGTGTCTCATTTCACAGAATTTTATCCTAACCTGAACTCCCTTTCAGGAGCAGACTGGTACAAACATGGTGCTACTGAAGAATAGGTTGCAATTCTGCTTTCTTCCAGAACCAAGAAAAACAGTTTTGCAAACACAAAAGCCTCCATTAGGTCCAGCAGTAGTCACAGAAAAAAATGCTATTTTCTTAGGAATTCCCAAACACAGGAAAGTGGTCAGGTTTTCCTAATGGGCCAACAATATTGGGAGAAGTATGGAGCTGCAGAAAGAGCAGGTTCTACTGATGTGTGAGACAACAGTACACACATACGCTTCTGTTTGGATATCTGTGTGATGTGAGGAGAAATCAAATTGCAGGATTCAGTTGGATAAGTTGGTTGCTAGCATCTGTCTTAGACCACTACTGTACAGGAGCAGATGATACCTGGAGACAATAGAGGGGCCTGTGTCAAAACACACCAGTGTTCAGGAGAACTGGGGAAAGAGACACCAGTGTCCAAAAGTTTTTATAAACTGTATTTACTTCTATCCATTCTTAATTTTATGTGAAAAACTGTATCGTGCACAGTTTTCACTAAGCTTCAACTTTTCCATTCACATGGCAGATAGGCCAGTCCCCTGTCATCCGAGGTGGAGATATTCCAAGACTGCCAGTGGACATGGACACAGTTAATACCCCCAAACATTAAAAAATCTTATGTATTTTTTCTTATAATACATAGCCATGATAAAAATTAATTTATAAATCAGGCATACTAAGAGTTTAACAACATTAACACTAAAATGGATGAATTAAAAACTGCATTAGAAATTATTTAAAAATTTAAAAATGTAAAAGCCTTGTGAATTAGGTAGATCTTTGTGCTCCATTTCACCAATGAAATCACATGAGAATAAAGCTAAACTGACTGATCTGGGAGGCAGAGATGTACTGACACACTGTGCCAGGAAAGGGACTGAAGGCTCAGAGGCTGGGCTTCAGAGTTGACCACTAACAACATCTGGAGTGACAGGAATCTAAAGGATGAGTGTCTCTGGAGGACCAATGGATCCCACCATATGGTGTTTGAAAACTACCTCTGTGATAAAAACCACAAGGGCTTTCCTTCATTTCATTTTTAAGCTCTACAAATACCCTGAAAATGCAGACATTATAAAGTAAGCATCAAAACATAACCCATATTCAGGACATGCGTATGGGACTCTTGAATCCTCCAACCATAGTAATGGCTATTATTTTGGTAAGATTTATTTCCATCCAATCACCCCATTACTTGAAGATAAACATTCTTATCCTGAGATGATATGTAGCAATCTTCTTTCCTCAAAACAAGAAATAAAAAATGGGAGTGAGAAAGACTTGAAAGGAATTTTGATAAAAAGTGAATAAAAAGCAAAAACCTGATTGGTTTGTTTTAAGTGGACTCTGAAGACAAAATAATTCTGTCTCCTAACTTTGTTGTGTAGACCATCAGGACACACAGAGGAGGGAAACTGCAAAGAGAGAAAAAGGTCATTGAGCAAGGTGCACCTGGACAGCTCAGCAGCAGCTGTAGGCAAGGATGTGAAATATTTGACCTATGCAAGCGGTGTAGCAAAGAACTCATGTGGTGGGTATTCTGGCTTGTTCCGTAAAATTATTGGGATAACTGGTTGAAGAGTGAGTTGTCACATCAGGGAACACCTGAACTTTCCCAACTTGTTGTTCACTGATCCCTCATCCGGAATGACTAGGGCTGGTACATCCTCTTCCCTCTAATTTCTTCTGCTCATGTCCATTAGGAGGCCTTTCACACAATGGACACTCATTCCTGCTCTACTGGACTCTGTATTCTTTGCTAGGTGTCTTAAAGGTCACCAGTGATCCTTATGCAGATAGCATAATCTTTCATCAAATAATATCAGATGGATATGGGTAGACGGATATATGTACATATGATAAATGCCAGAGAAACCATTTGATGTACCAATAATGTAAGCCCATTACTGCAGTTTCCAGTATATTTTCTTTAAACAACATGTACTAAATGCTTGACCAATTTGTTCAGAAAATCACTACCAAGTTTTCATTCATATCAATAACATATATATGAAATTTTTATTATGTGTATGTTCATACATATGTTTAAAACATATAAACACATATACAGCACAAGTCACAGATATATGAGACTTTATTATAAATATTATTTTAAAAATTTTCAAATCGTCATAAAGCCACTGATCTGCAGTACAGCATACCTTGGTCATTGTAACTAAAAGTATTTTAGAATTTTATTTTTACTGCAAAAAAATATGGTAAAAACTGAATGAGGTGTTCTCTTTTAAGGCATGAAAACTTACTTCAGGGACAGATATAAAAAACCTATTATGCAGAAAAAATCTGTCCAGAATCAGAGAGACAACGGTTGAGTGCTTTCACTCATTTGTGGAGGCTGGAGCTAAACCCAAGCCTGTGTGCAAGGTAGTCAATCTCCTGTATTAGACCTAACAAAAGTGTAGCAAAACATAATCTAGGGCAATCATAGATATGTATAGGAAGGGAGGAGCAAGGGGGCAGGTGAGGGAAGGGAGAGGGAGGAAGATTAGGGAGGGATCTAGGGGATAAATCTGATTTAAGAATATATGTATAGCATATTGTTACTTTACATGCATTTATGATTGTACAGTAACTCAATTTCTTAATAAAAAAATAAAAGAAAAAAATTTGTCCAGAAAGTTATTGCCCCATAAATATTCAGTTGCTTCTTTGCTGAGTTAGGATTACAGTGAATACTTCAACTGTTTTTTAAAAAGATGCACAGAAATAACAATAATTTTGTATTTCTGTTTCATATCAAAGGTATATAAATACTATCACCAGAATACTGCTTGAGCTTATGAACAGAATTAGGAAAGTAGCAGGAAACAATATCAACACCCATAAATCAATAGCTTTCCTATATGCTAACAATATTTGGGCAGAGAAGGAAAATGGAACAATTCACCATATCCTTACAAAAAAAAAAACTTGGGAATTAATCTAACAAGGGAAATAAAAGGCTCCTATGAGGAAAATTATTGAAAACTGAAGACAGAAATTGAAGATTTGAGAAGATGGAAAAACATTCCATGGTCTTGGTTAGACAGAAATAATATAAATAAAATGACCATTCTGCCAAAAGCACTATATAGATTGAGTGAAATCCCAATCAAGATAATAATATAATGCTTCACAGATATGGAAAAAGCCATTCGTAAACTCATTTGGAACAAAGGGAAACCCAAAATAGCCAAAATATTGTTAGGTAAGTACAATAAAAGAGGTGGTTTTGCAATACCACATCTAAAATTATATTAAAGACCTGTCATAACAAAAACAGTATAGTACTGGTATCAATATAGGAATGAAGACGAAAAGAATGGAATAGCAGACTCTGAGACAAACCCACAAATCTTTAAACATCTGATCTTTGACAAAGGGGGACAAATATAAAATGAAGGACAGACAGCATATTCAACAGATGGTGCTAGACAAACTGGACAGGTATTTGAAGAAAATTGAAATTAGATTCTTATCTCTCAATTCTCGAAAAAAATCTAATTGAAATGGACCAAAGAATTAGGAATTAGACCAAGAACCAAACACTACTAGAAAAACATTAGGACCAACACTCCAACATTTGGGAGACGGTAAAGACTATCACAACAACTCCCAAAGGAAAGAATTAAAGTCAAAATCAATGAGAGGGATGCCATTAAACTAAAAACCTTTTGCTCAGCCAAGGGATTGGTGAAAACTGGCAAGAGAGAACCTACAGAAGGAGAGATAATCATTGCCTGTGATTCCTCTGGCAGTGGACTAATCTCTGATATTTACGAAAAACTCAAAAAAACTTGATAACAAAAACACAAAACAATCTAATCAATAAATTGACCAGAGAGCCAAACAGAAACATCTCAACAGAGGAAATCAAGCAAGCAAATGAATACATGAGGAAGAATTTTAAGTCAGTAGTAATCAGAGAAATGCAAATCAAAACTATATTGAGATTTCACCTCACTCCAATCAGACTGGGAAAGATTAATAATACAAATGGTAAAAAATGATGGATGGTTTGTGGGTAGATAGGAGCACTAGCATGCTGTTGGTAGGACTGCAGACTAGTGCAGCCACTCTGCAAAACGATGTGGAGACTCCTCGAAAACTTAGGATTGGATCCAACATGTGATCCAGCTATCCCTCATCTGGGTTTTTTCCCAGAGGGGTTGGTGCCAGCAAATTACAGTGACACAGGAAATTTGATGTCCACAGCAGCTTAATTTATAATTGCTAAAATATGGAATCAATCTAGATGCCCCTCACTGGATGAATGGATCCAAAAGAGTTCTGAATATGAATATATATATATATATATATATATATATATATATATATATATAAAACAATATTGTGGTCTTTGAAGGAAAATGGATGGCAATGGAAGAAATCATGCTGACTGACATTAGTCAAACCCAGAGACTCAAGGGTCACATGATTTCCCTGACATATTGAAGCTAGAGCTAAACCCAGGCTTGGGTGATTTGTAGTCAAATTCACATACTAGACTCATCAATGGCATAACAATACATAATTTGGGGAAACATACACATGTTGAAGGGGTGGGGAAGGGGAGAGGCAGTGGTGGAAGAGGCAGGGAGGATAGAGAGACAATCAATAATGTAGCATATCCCCCTGAGATGTCAAACAATACTTATGCAATCGTCTAATTCTCAAAATTCACAAATTATATATATATATATACACATATATTTGTATATATATGTACATATATACATAAATGGACACATATCTGTTATGGGGAAATAATATAGATGATGGGTGTGGATGATGTGGGGTTACTATGGTTTAGGAACAAATGCATATCATATCCTCACTTTATACACATTATGATTGTACACAACTTAGCACTTAATTAAAATTAAGAAAAAAGTAATAATATATTTAGGTAGTTTCATTCTCAATTAGAAAAGCAAGATTGTAAATTTTTTGTTCAGGGAAGTAGAGTTTTCTACATCAAAACCAATGAAGCACAGACAAGGAAGGAATATGTTGACCAATTCAAACCATTAGAACTCACACTTGTTTGCATCTACCAAATACTATACAGAACACTAAGTGGCTTGGTACTAAAAATTAAATAACAATATATATATAAAACACAAAGACCACCATGCCATTTCCTTTAAAAATTATTAATTATTTTTCATAATATGATCAAAGACCTGTAGATAAAATGGATGGGTCAATGGGGAGAAGATGAGGGAAGAGGAAGTACTAAGAACTGAAAAGGAGCCAATTATGATTCACAAATAAATGATTATGCCAAAATGAGCCCCAATATTATGTTTAAGTATAATGCACTAGTAAAAACATTTAAAACGAGAAAACAAGAGAATAAAAATTTCATGATGCATACATCATCACAAGAGAGGAACAGAAAATCATGTAAAATGTGAAATAATTCTGAATGCACAATAACATAAATGTGAATTAATTAAGCAGTATTTTACATACATTAGATTATCAGAGTAAATTAAAAAGCTTTGGGGATGATGTGCAATTTCAGGGACATCTAGTGGGAGGGAAACTGGTTCAACCACTTGGAAAAACTCTTTGGAAATGCTACGAGGTGATAAACTTCTCTGATATAACTGATCATTCCGTCCTGATGACAAAACTACTTGTAATTTCCCTCATAAGTCATGGAAAATATTCAGTTTTATTCACAGCAGCAGAAAATAGTTTCCAAAATTCATTTACATCAAAAATGCTGCTTATTCTTCATGTGCCCCTGCACAGTGAGCATATGGAGCATAGATAATAATGATTGAATGCTGAACACAATGTGCTTGGTTCTGAAGGAACAATGATGAGAAAGGAGGAAGATATGGAATTCATTAATTAAGTTTGCATTTATTAATGTCAAAAAGTAGTGTATTTATGTAATAAATTATTTGGGGATGTCCCCAGGGGTGATAAAAATACATTCATTCCTACCAAAATGTCAGTTTTGTAGGAAAAATATGATCAAGTACTGGCTGTTAAATACTAGCAATATCAATCCAAAATCAGTGTCCGTAATTAACATGTCTCTCTTTTCTCTAAGTGTCTTCTGCTTCTTGTTGGTCTTAGAATGAAACACAGTCACATATGTGCCCTGCAAACAATGCAGCAAATACTCCTCCACAAATCCCTTTCCGAACAAACTACATTGACCATTATCCTATGTGCTAATCACCTCTCAGAGACACAGAGCAGCTCATAGTTGAAGGCCACCATTCAGTTCACTACGGAGACACAGCCTAGGTGATCCATGGAGACATTAAACATCCATGAGAGTAGGTAAATGCACTCAGTTTCTACATCTGGCATCAAATTATGGTCACCCGGTAACTTGGGGGAAAACCACCCCTGGGATGGTCCACCTCTTGGAGGACTGAATTAATCCCTGCTCTCTTCTCCAGCGTTTGATGTCCTTGTAATGATAGGTAGTTTCTATTATTGTTTGAATATATTAAAGTTAGTGTTCTTCTTATGAGGATTGAAGGAATCTTCACTGATCAGGTTTATAAATCACACAATCATCTCAACACAATGGTAGTATCAAATTATTATGAACCTTTGTAGATAGTGACTCTCAACATATTGGATACCATTATTGCCTTGAGGGATAGGGATTATCAAAAACAAGTCCCAGATATTGCTTCACAGGCTATGAATATTGACTCTTTTGCCTGACAGTAGGATTAAATCTAGACAGCAGTTTGCATGGTCCAAACCCTAGGAACAAGTCACATCTATTCTTAAGCTATGACCAGAGCTTCATTTAAATACTATCTCTGAACTGCCTATCTCCTCAATGAATCTTGGTCTGAGACTTTACCACAAAATACTTTCTAAAATCAGATCCCCTCTTTTCTCTGCTTCTCTGGAACCTGAGAAAATATATTTTTAGAGATTAGAAACATTTGTGAATCTTCAGAGTTAGCATGAAGCAATGTCAGGATTCATTTCAAGTTCAGTACACCTGGTCATTATGTTATATAGTCATTTCAGAAAAACATACTTGGAAGGGATCAAACATTCTGGTTTTCCAAAAATCCTGCTATTTCATGTACTCTAAAAACAAATCTCAAGAAAATGACAGTAAATTACAGACGAGAAGGGGTCCTCCTGATGAGCTTACTTAAGGCCTTCTTCATGTCCTGGTTCCTCAGGCTGTAGATAAATGGGTTCAGCATCTGCGTGACCACAGAATACATCACTGAAGCCACTGCAGTCTTCCTTGGGGAGTCAGTCACTGCAGAACTAATGTAAACACCAAAACCTGTCCCATAGAACAAGGACACAACAGACAGGTGAGACCCACAGGTAGAAAAGGCTTTATACTTCCCTTCTGAAGAGGGAATTCTCAAGACAGTGGACACAATATGAATATAAGAGAAAATGATTCCAGAGAGGGGGACACCAGCAAATAGACCAGACACTAGATATACCAGGATGTTATTGACAAGTGTATCAGAACAGGCCATCCTGATGACCTGAGCAAGTTCACAGAAGAAGTGAGGGATCTCCAGGTCAGTGCAAAAGGACAGACCCAGCACCATCAGAGTGTGGAGTAGGGCATGCAAAACACTAATGAGCAGGGAAAGTAGAACCAGCAGGACGTAGAGGCTGCGATTCATGATGATGGTGTATGTCAGGGGGTAGCAAATGGCCACATAGCGGTCGTAGGCCATCACTGCAAGCAGACAATTTTCTAAACCCCCAAAAATCAGGACAAAGCAGAGCTGGGAGAGGCAGCCTGCATAGGTGATGCCCTGACTCTGTCTCAAGATGTTCACCAGCATCTTTGGGATTGTGGTTGTTATTAAGCAGATGTCATTAAAAGAAAGATTTGAGAGGAAAAAGTACATGGGGTTGTGGAGGTGGGGGTCAGAGCTGACTGCTAAGATGATGATCAGGTTTCCCAGGATGGTGACCAGGTACATGGTCAGGAAAAGGCTGAAGAGGAGGGGCTGCAGTTCAGGATCATCTGTCAGGCCCAGGAGAAGGAATTCTGAAACAGCTGTTTGGTTTCGCGTGGCCATGGTATTAAAAAATCTGAAGAAAAATATGGAGCATAAAGGTAATAAAATGTATAGACAGCTGCAGGAAAACTTGACAAAGTGTTATTAAGCCACTCCTGCAGACAGCACTTGGAGACTTTAGAACTGGGAGAAAATAACTTTGTGTTGCTGTGCCAACAAGTTTATGTTACCTCGCCAGAACTCTCCTGAAACCTCTTCCCCAACATCCCTACAAGAATTCAGTAAAGTGAGAATATTCCATAACCATCATCATCATTGTGCTGTTAAACCAACAGAATGGGAACTTTGTGCATATAGGTACACAGGTATTTCACACCGTTGAGAGGATGTCAAACCATTGACAGAAGATGCATGGAAGACTTGTTTCTCTTTCCCTTATTTCTTATTTCCCTTCACTTTTCTAGAATGAAATTCTAATGACATGTTTCCCATGTAGGCCCGAGAACTATGAGAAAATGAAGTTCTGCTTTTACTCCACCCTATCTCTGGTACTTGGTTGTGGCAGACCTAGTCACTAGTATACTCCAAAAATGTTCTTTTCAGAATCTGTGCAAATGTTGAAATAAATTTCAGAATATTTCGTAAGCAGCACCATCATTGTACAGTTTATGATGAACTTTGTGCAGAATGGGAACTTCTTGCAGACAGTATACAGGAGAGGCACAAGGGCTGGCTCCTCTTTCCTTGTATTCTTTCTGCACAAAATGCTTCCAAGGATGAAATCCTAGTAAAATACTTGCTCCTAAGTCGGAAGTCTTTCCTAAGGAACACTGTGATACCTTTTTACCTTCAAGAGGAATGAATAATGGAGATGGAAGCTCTGTCCTCAGGAAATGCATATGTGCAATGAGTCAACAGGCTCCTGTTAAGGAAGAATCGTATCTGGGAAGAGGATCAAGTGTTGTGTCCAACTGGAGCAGGACTGCAGCATGAGGTGGTCACAGGCTGACTTCTTTGCTATCTCTCTCCCTAGGGGCTCAATATCCATAGCGCCTCATTAGACTGGCAACTGTGTTATCTTTCAGATCCCAGGAGTGCACAGTTTTAAAGACCAAGAGCGCAGAAGAGAGGAATTCAGGATGGCTGATATTCTGACCCTGGAAGCCACATGCATACAATTCATCTCCATTTTATGGACCTTGCATTCAAAACTACTCAATTATTTCCAGTATTCCTTTTAAATTAGAAAAGGAATCTATATAACTATTAACATCAGGAACATTCTTATTGTAGTTGTAAAAATATACCTTATATAAGGAATGTAATTATAAATATTAGCTAAGACATGTTGAAAATGCTGTCAGAAGTGTCTTTTCTTATGTAACACTGATGTCTATTGAACATCAATTTTTGTGTTTTTTTTATGATTTCACAGATGGCTCTCCTTCTATTTGTCTGATCAACATTGATTTTGAAGGACTGGAGCAGTGTCTCAGTGTTTGTGTGCTTACCTGGAATGTGCAAGGATGCAAGTTTGAAGTGTCAGAGCAATGAAAGCCACATGAAATACTAAATAAAAAATTGATTCTCCATTTCTCTCTCTCTCTCTCTCTCTCATTCTCTTTCTCTCTCTTAAAAAATCTTTGATTTTAAATAATACTGAAAGCACTTTTGATTTTTTAAGAGAGAAGGACAGTGAGAGATAGAGATAGAGAGAATCAATTTTTATTGAGATCTTCACATGGCTTTTGTTGCTCTGACACTTAGCTGTGTATGTGGGTGCTGGGGTTTGAACCCATGCACTTGTGCATGCCGGGCAAGCACTGTAACCACAGAGCCAACAGCTCCAGCCCCAGAACTCTTGAGTTTTAATTTCATAAGAACCTTTTTAATAGTGTTGCAATAGTTTCAATAGTTTTCTTCAGAAATGGAGACTTTGAGTTGAAATTATGATTCTTCATTTTTTTATGATTCTTCATTTTTAATTGAGGTGTTGATTCAATTATCAATTCAACACAGGTAGTTCACTTATTTCACTATCATGCTCAGTGAAATAATCCAGTCCCCCAAATGCAAAATTTGAATATTTTCTCTGATATGTGGGAGGCAGTCCAACACAAAGTTTGGGGGAATAAGATAGCAAAGAGAGAGAGAACTGAAATAAAGGGAGAGATAATTCCATCAAAGTAGAGGAAAGATGATTAGAGGGAATGGATTGAGGAGAACAAAGGGATGAGAGAAAGAAAAACAGAGGACCTGTGCATGCATGCATGGATAAGGCATGATGGGTCCAGGCATCAGGTGTATCCTCAGCATACAAACTGTTTTAGATATAGTAAACTACAAATGAATTGAAGAGAGATCAATGGAGAAGAGGGAGGAGAGGAAAACAGGGGGAAAGTGCTGGGGACTCAGTTAGAGCCCGTTGTGCTCCATGCTTTTGTGATAACATCAGGTTTATCCTGGTGTTGTATATAACCAAAAAAGTTTAAAATAAAAGATGATACATAATTTTCAATAGAGATTATTTGAAATTTCTGCTAAATTAGCAATGCCAAGATAACACTGTGTTGTTTTTTGCACCCATACTAAAGCTTTTTTTCATTTTTTGAGCTACACAAACTTTTCATCAAATGAAAACGTTTCTGAAAACAATAAAAAGAAATGGTAGAAGTCCTTTTATACACAAATATGTGGACAAATATATGGTGATCCTTTAGAGAGTTTAATTTTATGCTTTTTAATTACTTTTTAAAGTAGTTCAGTTGTTGTATAATCATAAATGTATATAAAGTAACAATATATGTACTTGATCCTAGATCATAGTTACCAACCATTGCCCACATCCATCTCTAGACTCTTCTATTGCACCCCCAAAATACTTAAAAATGTCCATTCACATATAGACAGAGCCATACGCATGTGTGGGTGCGTGTGTACGATATTCCTCCTGTTGGAGGAATCACAGGCCATGATTGTCTGCCGTTCTATAGATTGTCTCTAGAAAATTTTTATCAATTCCTTGGCTGTGAAGAAGCTGCAGAAGTTTTTTAGTTTAATGGCATCTGACTCACTTTAGGAGTCTTGTTGAGAAAGTCATTGCCTACTCCCATATTCTGAAGTACTGGTCCTAATTTTTTTTCTAGCAGTTGTAGAGTAGCTGGTTGAATTCCTAGTTCCTTAATCAATTTTGTTTTGACTTTTGTGCAATGTGCTAGTATAACAAAGTGCTATCTTTTATAAATTCTCATTTTAAACCTGGATTCTTTCTGGTTGCTTTGAAAAATGTTATAAATGTTGATCACTGCTTCTAACACAACTACTCAAGTTAGGACAGTGAGCCATCATCCACAGGAAAAATAATATATAACACTATTTTTCACTACTGATACAGCCTTAATCAAACAAAAGGGGTTCTCTAAAATTGTAGACATTAAAGAATAACCTGTTACAAACAATGATATTGTGGCATTTGAAGGTAAGTGGATGGCAATGGGAAAAACTATGGTGAGCGAATTTGCCAAACCCAGAGAATCAAGGGTCAAGCCTTTGCCCTCATTTGTGGAGCCTCAGACAAATCCCAATCTTAGATGTAAGGTCAAGCTCATGTACTAGACCTTCCAAAGCCAAAGCAACACATCATCTAGGGGAATCATAGATAAGTAGGTGTTGAGGAAAGAGGTGGTAAGGAGGCAAAAGGGAAGGATGAAAGGGAGGGAACTAGGTGGGGAATCAACAATGTAGCCTACTATTCCTACCCCCAGAAGCCAAATAATATTATGTAATCATTTAATTTTGGACAATCCAAAATTATGTATATATACATACATACTATATATATATATTTCTCTAATATTATGGGGGAATATAGAAAAAATGTGGTATTGATTCTGGGTTAGGATCAGGGGCAAATCAAATTGTTATGTTCCATGCATTTATGATTGTACAACAATACGTATCCTCAATAAAATCTAAAAGAAAGAAAAAAAGAAAGAACATACAGTTCTTCTGCTTTATTCTTTTTATTTTGAACAACCATACAGATTTTTAACAAAATAATATAAAATGTGTATAGTTTCTGGATACTAGATTTACCCCCAGGAGTGCCTCCCCCCTAATTTCCTACCCATATCCCTCCCTTCCCTTACCCACAATATCTCTAAAAAAGTATTAGGCTGTATAACATTACACCATATCTGATTTAACACATGATAATAAACCACCTTTCTGAATGGCCAGGGTCTAGTTCCAACCTCCACAGATGAGTGGAGACATTCAACCCTTGGTTCTCTGGGTTAAGCTGATTTTACTCAGCATAATAATAAGGGGATTTTTTAAACTGAAGACTAAAGTGATTTCCACATTTATACAGAGAAGAAGACTAGCAGGGTTTTCCCATTGATTTACACAGTTTATTTTGGAAAAGAGGAATAAGATACTATATTCAATAAGAAGAAATGCTCAGTACAAACAAGTATTCAGTTGATGTGAACTGTGAGAGGAAAGTGTATATACACAGAACATTTTAGGATTAATAAATTTTAACAGCATTGTCAAATTTGAGACATCTGTTAAAGATTATTGTGGGGATGTCAAGTGGACAGTTGGATATACACTTTCAGAATTCATGGGAGACATTTTCTTAGATCTAATCCTCAAATTGTGAATTCTATCTAATATCTGTTTGTCTCTCTTATGCCTATTTCTCTGTTCATCTATATACATGTAGTCTATCATCTCTCTAATCTAACACCAATGATGATACATTGAACATACTTTAAAACTACAACCATATAAGACTGATTAAATTTCAATCTCTTTTGCATATTGTAGAAAGGTTTCTAATATATTTTCTTTAGTCAAAATGGAATGTTTAGCAGATATCTTATTTGGTTTTAGAATTTTACTACCATGTTTTCTAAATATCACAGTACTATCACATACGAACATTACAGGTAATTTGTAGAGGTTAAAATAATAGATCTATTTACAGTAGCTAAATTATGGAAACTACCCAAATGTGCCTCACTGGATGAATGGATCCAAAAACTGTGATACACACACACACACACACACACACACACACACACACACCATGGAGTTCTACTCAGCAATTTAAAAAAATTATACTGCAGCCTTTGAAGGTAAATGGATGGGTATGGAAGAAATCATGCTGAGTGAAGTCAGCATAACCCAGAGAATCAAGGGTCGAATGTCTTCACTCATCTGTGGCGGCTGGAGCTAGTCCCTGACCATTGTGAAAGGTGGTCAACTCTTATGTATTAAACCCTGAAAAGGTGTAGTGACATACAACCTAAGGCATTTGTAGAGATTTACTGGGAAGGAGGGAGGAAGGGGGAAGGGATATGAGTAAATAATTGGGGGGACTAAAGGGGGTAAATCTAATTTTCAGAATATATATATATATATATAATTTCGTTGGAAGCATGTTTGATTGTTCAACAAATAATTGTCTTTATAATAAAAAATATATAGTTCTTTGTTGTCAACATTATTGCCGATGTTGTAAATCAACAGAAAAATAGTTATCCTTTCATGATGTTGTGATGTTATCTAAGAAACTTCTAGGGTTTGTGTGTTATAAGAGAGTTAGTTTGGATGACTAGTGAGCTTGATGTCTGAAGACATGTGATAATAACACAGAGACAGACACAGAAATTCTATTGTTCAGAAGACAGCCCATCAATAATGAACACGGAAATGCACTGCTGAACTGGCACTATAATCAAAGGAGGGATTAATTAATAAAAGATATTCAGTAATAAAAGTGATATTGATCCCTTTGTCACATCAAAGGCAAAAGTAGATTGCACATGGCTTCAACCTTGACAGGACAAGGCAAGATTAGAAATCCCATATTGGTCATAGTGGAAGTTTCAATATAAAGAACTGCTGAGAACAGGCCATGAGGGAAAATACTGAGAAAATAAACCATATTAAACTAAGAATATGAGGGCATATAATAAATACAATGACAAACATGCAAAATGAGACAACTTCTTAAAAATAAATTTATCATATATATATAAATATGAAGTGTTGATATTACAGTTAAATAAAAATTATTAGAAATTATATATATGTATGTGTGTGTGTATATATATATATATAGAGAGAGAGAGAGAGAGCACTCCAGAGTTCAATGTTCAGAGAAGCTATCTAAGAATGCCTGCCATTGAACAAATGTGCTTGTGCCAGGTAGGGACAGTGTCTGAATGCAGGCACATTCTGTGTCCTGGATGGTTTTTGCTGTTTCACAGGGCTTTGATTTATCATCTATACTTATCAAGTAACCTTGAGGGATGCCACCATTGCCTTTGGAATGTAAATGTAAAGTGCTTTGCTATGAAAGAATGTGTATACATTATCACTTCAATGTATAATACTTGTAGTCATATTGATTCATGAAGCCCTGATTTTCATCATGCTAACTGTGTAGTTAACGCCTGCTACACTCTTTATAACCTCATGCTGCATTAAGTAAACGCAGAGTCTGCTTGGAATCTGTAGAGTCTACAGAGTCCTCAGAGTCTGCCTTGCAATCACTCCCAGGTACCACTTTATCATTATTATTTTGCCTATGCAGTCACAGTCATCATGACATGTCTATCATCTATTTAGATTATACATATAATTATATGACATATCTATCATCTATTTAGATTATATATATAATTATATATATGTGTATATGAGTTTTCCAGAATTAAATGATTGCATAAGTATTATTTAGCTTCTCTGGGGAGTAAAGAGAAAGCTACACTATTGATTGATTCCCTCCTAGATCCCTCCTTATCATCCCTCCACATCCTTTCTCTCCTGCCTCCACCCTTCCTCCTCCCTTCCACATGTGTTCCTAAGTACCATGTGTTCCCCTAGATAATGTGTTGCAACAACTTTGATGAGTCTAGTACATGAGTTTGACCTTTCTGGCAAATCGGTGTTTTGCTCTAGCAAACTAAGAAGCTCAGTGGAAACCTTGTCAGCTCGCATGTTTTACAAGAGAGAAAAAGTGTTGCATACTGTGTATAATGACTCTGAATCAAATTGTATGAGGAAAGTAAATTAAGAAATGATGTTTATACCCATTATACTGTCAAGATAAGATAAAGTGTTTTGTAGATGATGAGGAACACCAGGAATACCTAACAGGATGGTCAAATGGGGCAAACACTCAGAACCTCTTTGGAAATGCCCAAAAGAGGAAAGTTTCTCTGCTGTATTGAATCATCTGTATATATGTAATGGTTTGAATATGTGATATTCCCCAAAAGCCTATGTGTGAAACAAATAAAAAATGCTCAGAAGTAAAATAATGATATTATGAGGTGTGAAATAATCTGTGGTCTAATTCACTGATATGGATTAACTGATTTTACCAGTAAGGAGGTATAGTGTAGTTGGATGAGATGTGCACTGAGCTTTATATTTTGTCCCTGGTGAGGAGAATTCTTTCTGCTTCCTAAGTACTATATCCTGAGCTGCTATAATCCACCACAAATTTCCACTATGATGTCCTTCCTCACCCCAAACCCAGAGCTTAGCAGTTTGCAACTATGGATGGAACCTCCACAACCATGAGCTCCAAATAAACTTTCCCTCCTTTATGTTGTTCTTGCCAGGATTTTTTATAAATAGGTACTTTTTTCAGAAATTAAAGTAGTATTTCATCAACACCAGAAGTTCTTCTTATCTATTTTTAAAGAGAGAGAGAATGTGGGAAAGAGAGAGAGACAGAGAGAGAGAGAGAGAAATCAATTTTACTTACTTTTTCATCTGGCCTTTGTTCCTACAACACTTAGTTGTGTATGTGATGCTGGAGTTTTGAACCTGGGTCTTTCTTCTAGCATGTCATAAAAGTGCTCCAATCACTGAGCCACCACTTCAATCCCAGTCCTTCTTATGGTTAATGTTATAATACATAACTTAAACTGTAGATCTTAATGATGAATAAATAAATTTCACAAATTTAAAGAAAACTTTAATCAGGACTATTTTGAATGACACTGTCATTAGCTATTTGGTACATATGAAAATATATCCCTTACTGAGAATATTCCCATATTTTGAACTATGTCAAGTCTTACATTAAAAGAATCTTTTTTTATTTTGAGATAAAATATATTTATTGTTTAAGACATCATTAAGATTTCTGTTCATCAGCAAGAAAACTTATTTAGCTTAAAAAAAAGAATCTTAAAGGTGGAATTTCCAAAGATGTTTCAATTAAAATAAAATATTTTAAAAGAAAAAATAAAAATGAATGTATAGCTGTTGTATATAACATTAATAATTCTGAAAAAATATCATAGCAATGATTATGTGGAGTAAATTTATTAAATTTGAATTTTGCAAGGTCAAAGAATCACGTTTATATAATACATTGTATTGAAATATCTACGGGGTGAAAAATTTATTAAATTCCTTAGAAAATGGGATTTTCACATATGAAATTGATCAAATAATGCCTGCATAAATCCAATTTCTATCTCCATTTTTTCCATGTCTCCTCCTCTCCATTTCTTCTACAATTCAGACAATCTCATACTGAAACATGTGATTACACTTAAGACCCACTCAGATAACCCAGAAGTCTTTTCAGCATAGGCATTTTTCTCAAAACAATATTACCCAATTATTTAATAAATAAATAAAAATTTAGGGGAGGCAACTTCTGAGTTGAGGGTCAATATTAAATTTTCTAAGAGATTCAGTCTGACTGATCTGTGGAAAACTTACATATCTAATGACCTAGGAACAGAACTTAATTTCTCGACTCCAGAAAAATTTCCTGGTACCACACCTGAATTTGCTCCTGTCACTAGGCAAATTTGGAGGAAACAGGACCTAGAAAGAGGCTACCTCAAGGAGGATAGTTGGAAGCTCTAATCCTCTCTGGTACTTTCCTTAGTGCAAACATTTTTCCAGTGCTAGGTAATTCACCTTAATATTGGAGCATCTTAATATTATACTTTGCTCTTCTTATTAGGGTGGAAGGCACCTTCATTGAAGAGTTGGAAATTTCTCAAAACCCCCTCAAACCAATGATATAAATAAATTCTGTTGCATTTAGGGGATATAACACTGAACATGGTGAATGCTTTATGACCTTAAAAATAGATAGGTAGCTGTTAAGATGGCTCAATATTTGTTCACAATGTATGAATGATACCTCATTGCCTTACAGTAAGACTGACTCTAGGATGCAATTTACATGGTTCCAAACATATAATAATTGGAGTCCACTCTGTGAGTATGACTTCATCTCAGCTTCAATACATTCCTGCTTTGTTCAGCTCCTCAAGGTTACAGGTATCTAAGAATGTACCACAAAACATATGACTAAAACTAGAATCCCTTACCCCAGGCATGACTCATGTGACAGCATATCAAGGGAATTGCATTTATGTTCTTGAAATTATGTGTCAAATATCAAAGGGACAGATTAAAAAGAAATACCATAATTCAATCAGAGGTAAAAATGCACTTGCTCATTACATTATATCATCATTTCTGGAGAATGTGTTGATAGAAAATTCAACAATCCTGGTTCATCAGGAATCCTCTCACTGAGACTTACTCTAGAAACCCCAGTCCAAAGCAACGGACAAGAAATGCTATTCTACTAATGAGCTTTCTCATGGCCTCTGTCATGTCCCTGTTTCTTAGACTCTAGATAAATGGGTTCAGCATTTGAGTGACCACAGAGTACATTACTGAAGCCACTGCAGTTTTGTGTAAAGAGTCAGAGACAGCAGAGCTAATGTACACACCCAAACCTGTCCCGTAAAACAAGGAGACAACAGAGAGGTGAGACCCACAGGTGGAAAAAGCTTTATGTTTTCCTTCTGCTGATGGCATTCTCAAGACAGAGAACACAATGTGAGTATAAGAGAAAATTATTCCAGAGAGAGGAACACCAACAAATATTAAAGATGTAATATATATCATCAGGTTATCAAGCAGGGTATCAGAACAGGCCAGCTTGATGAGCTGAGCAAGTTCACAGAAGAAGTGTGGGATCTCCCGGTGTGTGCAAAAGGAAAGACGCAGCACCATCAAAGTGTAGAGAAGGGCAATCATGATGCTAATGAGAAGACATAAAAGAAGGAGCAGGGCACAGAGGGAGGGTTTCATTATGATTGTGTACATCAGTGGTTGACAAATGGCCACATAACGGTCATAGGCCATCACTGTAAGGAGAAAATTTTCAAAGAATGAAAAAGCCATGACAAAGCAGGCCTGGATGAGGCAGCCTGCGTAAGTGGTGCTCTGGTCTTGTGTTTGGAGGTTCACCAGCATTTTGGGGACTGTGCAAGTGCTTAAGCAGATGTCATTAAAGGAGAGATGACAGAGAAAGATGTACATGGGAGTGTGCAGGTGAGTGTCACAGCTGACAGCCAGGATGATGAGCAGGTTCCCCAGGATGTTGACCAAGTACATGGACAGGAACAAGCTGAAGATCATTGGCTGAAGAGCAGGATTATCCGTGAGTCCAAGTAGAAGGAATTCTGACACAGCTGTGTGGTTATTGGTTTCCATGATGTTCATGATCTGGTAGGAAGACAGGGTATTAAGATCAGAAAATGTGTGGACTGCAAGTGCAGCATTGGGAAGCTGTGAGAAACCAAATACTTGTTCCAACTCCAGACACACTCTAGAAGCATTGTGGGATGAAGATCCCAAGTCTGTGCTCAAGAAGTCCTCATGATAACTGTAGTGTGAGCCATATTTTGAGAAAATTTCATCAAATTCAAACCTTTCCCCTTACCACTGCAAACTCAATTGTAACTCAGATAGCATTCTCTGCTACTTCTCTCTTTCTCTCTTTGAATATTCATGTGTTTCCCTCTACTTCCTTTAAGTAGATATATTTTTTTCTGAATACTGACTCTGTACCACTTAAATATATGAACTTAACCACATCCAAGACAAGCATTTTTCAATCAGAAATATTTCAGGACATTATAAAACAGAAGAGAATAAATTTTTGTCATGTGTCTTGTAAAGCAATCATTTCCTCATTTTGGCTTGCTTCCAAATCTCCTGATGTATTCATCAAAAAACAGATATGTTATTTCTTTCTCATCCACATATATGTGAAAGTGGTTGTATCGTGATGTGAAACTCACAGTGAATGCTTGGTCAAGACTGAATTTCAGATCAGATATTTTGTTTGCTGGCATGATTCTGTGCCAAACTCCCTCCATAGTACAAAACTAACATTTCCAAATAATCCTTAAAATCTCATTAATTTCCTCTGGAATTCTAAAATGTTCTTCCTGATCAAATCTCTATTCCTACCCTTGCCTTCAAAGTATGTTAATCTCTTTTCATTAAATTAGCAATAGCAAGTGTATGGCATCCATCCAGGTGGACCTGAGCGAAAACTACAAAATGTTGCCTCCAGACTTTCTCTACAGTTCAGAAAAAGAAAGGATATCAAATAATTATATAGTATGGTCCTCACAGGTGAGTCTGCTGGATCAATGGCCTTATCATTCAGAGGGAGGCAGAAGTGACTGTGACTCATTCACCACGTGTGTGATGTTGAAATCACACACTGAATGTGACAGAGTTCCCACAACACATTTTGTGATAGAGGAAAGCCTTGACTCTGGGAGAAGCCTGGATACTCCGTTTGTACATAGGAAACGTCAGGGAGCTATATTAATTCATATGGTCATAGTATCACACATCCCACCACCACATTTTATGCATTGAATATACACAAATGTTACTAAATTCCACCCCAATAGAGATGGAAAATGACTGATGGGATATTTCACGTTGAGAAATGAATAGAGCGAAAGCATGCAACATGGTTTTCATATAAAGCCTTCAAACTTGTTTCTCTACTTGCTTCTTTTTTTTTCTTACTGTCATGCACTGCTATACAGAACACTCTACACTTAAGGAAAAATACTGTGTCAGAGAAACTGAGGAAAAAGGAAAGAGAGAAAGATTCCCAACCATCGTAAATGCAATTACCAAGGAGGTGCTTATTGTGCTGGAATGAACACTGGATAGGTAGGTAGAAAGATACAAAGGGACCACCTATTATATCAGTATTTGTTTGGCAAAGGTTTATGAGAAAATACATAGGAACTAAGGTGAATTCAGTAATTAATACATAAGAATCATTAACTCAGGGATTTTAATTATCTGTTTAGCTGAAAAAGGAATCTTGTTCAATAACTCACCTGGACATTGAAAATAGATGAAATATCTCCAGGAATTGAGGACAGACTGAATGACTCAAAGAACTCTTGGTAAAGAAGGATCATCCCTGGGAGGAGGCTCAGATGCTACATCCTTGCTAGGGCTGAGCTTTTGAGTGTGGTGGACACAGATTGACGCTTCTGGTTCATTATCCAAAGCTTCTCATTAGAACAGCTATTTCACTCTCATTCTTATCCCAAGAGTGCATGTCCTTGAAGACTAACTCTGGAGAGATGGGGATTCAAGATGGCTGACTCCAGACCCCTGTTATAGAAAGATTTAGTATGCTGTAAAGAATACCTATAAAAAAGATAATATTGAACTAATTTGCAATAGAATTTTGATTAAGTATTAACAGAGAACAGTCTTCACTTATTATGATTAAAATCTCATTATGTACACTGAGAGGATGGATAAATCAACATAAAACTATTTGGCCAGTGTTCTCATCATAATTAGTCAAAACTCTATTAAAAATTAAGCCAAAATTTAAAATCATGATAAATTAGCATGAAGAAAATTTTTTTCTGGAAATATTTTGTTGAATTTTTTTAAAAGGGTACTTATGAAACTCTAAAACAGGACAATGCATATATCTCTATTATAACAAATAGAACTGATTACAGATAGATTAGAAACTGCTGAACTAAGTACACAAATGACCATTAATTTCTAAGGAACAATCGGTAATTTTCAGAGAATCTCCTCTGAGTGTTGGCTGTTTTACGAGTTGGGTATATACACAAATATGTTTTCATCCCTGCATCTAATACTATCCTTCTACACCTGAAAACAGCATCAGGCTTCAGATGTGCTGTTGCTTATATCTAAAAATGATCACTGGGATTGATTTAGATATTGTGCATTGTGCAAGGTATATGAAATGTAACTCAAAAAACACAGGTGGTGAGAGGTGGATGAGTCACTTGGCTTTGCAAAGCAAGGAAAAATCAATCTTCTTGGATTTTCCTCTTCTACATTTTTGGTCTGAAGGATCTTTACTGCCTTAGGATCTCAGGAACAATTACTATATTTGTCTAATAAAGAGCTTTGTGTATTGAGCCCCAGGGACACTCAGACTGCACATATCTGTGTGTAATGAGCCAGGAAACAACAGCTAAGGATCCCTCAGAGAGTAAGTTTTTCACGTGAAATTCTATGCCTCGCCAAGTCCCTCTGCCCTTAAATCTGTCCATCCAAAATCCAGGGGAGACAAAGACCGTCACCCACAATGATGCTAGCCAAGTAACCCAAAGTCCCTTAAAATATGGATCGGAAACAAGACAGGTGCTGAATATAGATTTCTATTGGTGAATCTGCGAGACGCACATATGCCAAAGATATTCAAAACTGTGTCCTCTGCAGGGCGGTTAACTATCTGTCATCATTGTGGTGGCTTCTTTGGCTCCATCACAACATTACTCAGTGAAGCTCTTATTCTTCTGGCTCCTTCTTTCTACACAGTAAACTATTTATTATTGAGTGTAACAACTCCCTTCGCAAACACAAAGACAGTATAAGGTTCTCCGGCATGTTCCACCCTTACGGGTCTGGAGGGGGCAGTTGTTGCTCAGCTGCATGATATTTTTCCACCACCTCCCCTAAATGCTACCTGGGGAACTTTAATGTCCTCTCTGAGTGTTGGAAATGAGGAATCTGGGACAGGAAGCACAGGACCCAAATTACCCAGGAAGCTACCTGCCTTGTATAAACACTTTCACCTCATGATAATATAGAAAAATAGTTTAAATTAAAATTACACTCTGAATAGAGTCAAAATAATATGTATGTATGTACTTATACTATTAAGTTCTATCATTTCTTATCATTGCAACAACCCTATGAAGTCTTCTGTGTGTATCACCACATTATGTATTTCCCTCCATTCTTCTATTACACCTCTCTGATGCAAGTCCAATGTGGTAGATTCCTATGTATGTGGTTTCTTATTGTACGTCTATTGGTATACAGGAAAAATGACAAACACTATAGTATCAATCAGATAGAAAATAGATAATTTAATGTGAATAATCTTGAGTAGTTAAAATTAATGAATTATAAATAAAAGTAACAATGTTAATAAAATATATATAAAGTAAAAAAAAACTACAATAAAACTAAATCAGGGGCTGGAGCAGAGACTCTGGTTAAGTTACATTCATGGCCATGTGCAAGTATGCATGCTCAACATCAGCACCACGTACACAATGAAGTCTTGGAGCAACAAAAACTACATGGAAAACTAAGTACAGTTGATTCTCTCTCCTCTGTCTCTCTCTCACTATCCCTCTCTTTTGAAAAAAAAGTAAATGCATAAGATGATAGTATTTATATGCAGCTATTTAATAAGAAAAATGCAATTATGAGTATAATTAAAATTATTAAATGATTCAAAAATATTTAAATTTAAGTTACTTAAATTTAAAATTTATTAAAATTAATAATTAAAATTATTAAAAATAAGACTCGAGGGGAACTGGAGCAGTGGCTCAGTGGTTAGAGTGCTTACCTGGTATGCACAAGGACACGGGCTTGAACCACAGCACCACCTAAACAATGAAGTGTTGGAACAATGAAAGCCACATGAAAACTAAATAAAATTGATTCTCTCTTTTTCTCTCCTTCATTGTCCCGCTCCTTAAAAAAAAAAAAAGTAATAATACCCAAAGGTTCAAAAGCCATAGGGAAATTTTGCATGCCATGTTAGGTTCTCTTGGGGACAAAAATAAAAACGTAAAATATTATTTTCTGTAGTTTTTATGTTTGAATAACCCATAATAACCATGATATACTTGTGTAGGTTTGATATAAGTTTAAAAACTTCTCTTAAAATGTGCTTAAAGTAATTTTTTCTTCTGTAGGTTTTCAATACTTAAAGAAATTCCTATGCTTAATTGATTTTATCAGCTGAATCATTTATTTTCAGTATGTTCATGGCTCATAAATAGTGAAGTCATTGATATCTCTTGCCTTTCTTTGATAGAAGACCAAACGTCCAATGGACAAGTAGAACACATGGATTCCACAGCCCCTGCAGTTTCCAGCTATAATTCTAAGGTTTATCTCTCTTTCTTTCCTCCTATCTCATTGGCCCCAGTGATCAGTTGTGTCCTAGGCAGAACACATGCCAAATGCATTTTTCATCACACACACAAATTTCCCATAGAAAATATTACCATGAGGATCCCACTCTGCTGGCTGATTTGAATCTGTCATTTCTAATCATTGCAACAAACCCATGAAGTCTAGTGATAGGCCCTGTGATACCAATGAGGATGCTTGGCCCATTTAAACAACTGAAAAAAAATTTTTTTCCATTTACAGAGCAAGTAAAGGAGATCAGATTTCTTTGAGAACATTACCCCAAATGATGGGCCCTCATGAGTCCACTCCTCTGCTCTTTAGGAGCAGATCCATATTCTTCAAGGATGTTCCTATTAGCATGCCTTGTTCTGTGGTTATCTGTTAAGTTTGTGTCTTGTGAGAACCAAGAAATTGGAGATATTACACTTGTCTCTTAGGAGCCTGTACTTCCTCTCATGTCTCACAGTTTTGTGTGTTTGCTTTGTTTCCGTTCCCTAAACCATCTTGCCCTCCTCCTAATGGAAGGAATTCCTGTAAATATGATCCAGAATTCACAATGCTATTCTTGCATTTCTGTTAGTTTACCGGTAAAAAATAACTCTGAAAAAAAAACTCCAACCATTGCGAAAGGAGGTCAACTTTCATGTATTAAACCCTGAAAAGGTGTAGTGACATACAACCTAAGGCATTCATAGTGTTGTATTGGGAAGGAGGGACAAGGGTTGGTAATTAGAGGGGGGGCTCTGGGAGGTAAAACTAATTTTCAGAATATAAATATGTTGTTCCTTGGACACAAAAAAGAATAACTCCATGTGCATTGATGTCATTCTCAGAACTTGGTGCAACCTGTGATTGAGGTAGTTCTGAAAACAAATTGACCTGAAAGTGTGTAGATAAACTAATGCACAGCAAAGAAAAAATGCAAGGAGAGATAAACATGAGGGCTCCACAAAGTCAGACATTACTGTATGTGGAATAGCTGCTTTTTTTTTCTTTAAGAGACAGAGGTACAATGACAGAGAGAAAACAGTTGTGTATATGGTGGGGGGTTTGAATCTGGGTCCTTGCACCTTGCACATGCCAGGCAAGTGCTGTAGCCACTGAGCTGCCACTCTAAAACCCAGAGAGCTTTTTTCAAATCTTTTATCACAGATCCTTTTCTTGGAACTTTTTGTCAGTACATCCAGGGTAGGATTCAATATTGTTACTGCTATGGGCAGAAGAATTATGCATTTAATTTTCTTGTAACTTTTTTCTTATATTAGATTCATCAGTATCATAGGAACCAGGAATCATACATCTGTATCAGAATTCTTTCTCCAAAGACTGATAGATGTTTCAGCTGGGCATCTCCGCCTCTTCAGCCTGCTCCTGTCCATGTACCTGGTCACCACCCTGGGAAACCTGCTCATCATCCTAGCTATCTAACCTGACTGCCACCTCCACACTCCCATGAACTTCTTCCTTTTTAATTTGTCATTAGCTGCAATATCATTGTTTCTAACTGCTGTGTAAAATTCCATGGTATATATGTACCACAGTTTTTGGAACCATTCATCCAGTGAGGGACATCTGGGTTGTTTCCATAGTCTAGCAATTGAGCTGCTATGAACATAGATATTGCTGTGTCACTATAATGTGCTGATTCTAAATCCCCTGTAAAGATACCCAGAAGTGGAATAGCAGGGTCGTATGGTGGGCTCATCCCTAGTTTTTTGAGGATTCTCCACACTGCTTTCTAGAGGGACTGTACCAGTCTGCAGCTCCACCAACAGTGTATTAGTGTGCCTATCTCTCTGCAACCCCTCCAGCATCTATTATTGCTTATATTCTTCATTTTTGCCAATCTAACTGGCATGAGATGAAATCTTAATGTAGTTTTCATTTGCATTTCTCTGATTACTAGTGATGTGGAGCACTTTCTCATGTACTCATTGGCTTGTTCAATATCCTCTGTTGAGAAGTTTCTATTTAACTCTTTGGCCCATTTATTGATTGGGTTGTTAACGTTTTTGAGATGGAGAATTTTGAGGATTTTGTAAATTCTGGATATCAGTCCCCTGTCAGAAGAATCACAGACCATGATTCTCTCCCATTCTGTAGGAAGTCTCTTGAAAATTTTGATCATTTCTTTGGCCATGCAAAAGCTTTTTAGGTTTATGACATCCCACTCACTGATTTTTTACTTTACTTCTTTAACTTTAGGAGACCTGTTGAAAAAGTCTTTGCCTACTCCCAAATGCTAGAGTGTTGGTCCCAATATATCTACCAGGAGTAGATATATTGATTCAATTCCTAGTTCCTTGATCCATTTTGATTTATTTTTGTGCAAGATTAAAGACAAGGATATAATTTTAACTTTCTACAAGTGGCTGTCCAGTTTGTCCAGCACCATTTGTTGAATAGGCTGTCTCTCCTCTGTGTTATATTTTGTCCCCCTTTGTCAAAGTTCAGATGCTTAAAGATTTGTGGGTTTGTTTTAGGGTCTTCTGTTCTATTCCATTGGTCTTCCTTCCTATCTTAATACCAGTACCATGCTGTCTTTGTTACTCCAGCTTTATAGTATAGTTTTAGATCTGGTATAGCAAAACTACATGTTTCATCTTTCTTGCTTAGTAATGTTTTGGCTATTCTGGGTTTCTTATTGTTCCAAATAAATTTGAGAATGGCTTTTCATATATCTGTAAAGAATGGCATTGGTATCTTGATGGGGATTGCATTGAATCTACATAGAGCTTTTGGCAGAATGGCCATTTTTATTATATTAATTCTGCCTAACCAAGAGCATGGAACATCTTTCCATCTTCTCAGTTCATCTTGGATTTCATCCTTCAATGTCTGATAATTTTTGTTGTAGAGGTCTTTGACTTCCCTTGTTAGATTAATTCCCAAGTATTTTATTCTTTTCGAGGATATTGGGAATGGTACAGATTTCATGATTTCTTCTTCTGTTCTATTATTGTTAGCATATAGGAAAGATGTTGATTTATGGGTATTATTCTTGTAGCCTGCCACTTTGCTAAATCTGTTTATAATTTCAGGCAGTTTTCTGGTGTTTTTTGGATCTTCCTGATACAGCATCATATCATCAGCAAAAAGGGAGAGTATGACCTCCTCTCTTCCTATTATTATCCCTTTGATTTCTTTGTCTTGCCTTATTGCTCTGGTTAGGGTCTCGAGAACAATATTGAATAAAAGTGGTGAGAGCAGACAGCTTTGTCATGTTCCCTAGTTTAATGGAAATGCTTTCAGCTTTTCACTATTTAGAATTATACTAGCTGAGTGTTTGGCACATATAGCCTTTATATAGTTTAAAAAGGTTTCTTTGGTCCCCATTTTCTCTAAAGTTTTGAGCATAAAGGGTGCTGAATTTTATCAAAAGCATTTTCTGCATCAGTTGAGATGATCATAAGGTTTTTAATCCTTAATTCTGTTTAAGTGATGAATTTTATTAATTGTTTTGTGTATGTTGAACCAGCCCTGCATACCTGGGATGAAGCCCACTTGATCATGATGAATTATCTTCTTGATCAGTTTTTGAAAACAGTTTGCTAGAACTTTATTAAGGGTTTTTGTGTCCAGGTTCATCAGGGATATTGGTCTATAGATTTCTTTTTTTGATAACCAAATTTCTTAATTAAAAAAACTTAAAAAGAAGAAATAACCTTTCCATTCATTCTTAGGTACTAATATCCTAGGACACATAGTCTTTATTACTTGGACATAAGATCAGCTTTCTTGTTTGCAGAGATATATCCACAGAGGCCTTGGCTTCTGCCAATTCACCATGTCATGTTTGCATTTTTTAGTAACTAGGATATTATATTATTTCATAATAATTTTCCTTTGTGTGTACTTTAAGGGAAAATTTCTCTTTTTATAAGCTCTTTAACAACTTTTTTTCTTATTTTTATTGTTGCATTATAGTTGTAAATAATGATGGGATTTGTTGTCATATATTCATAGATGCATACAATACAGCAATACAGTTTGGTCAATATTCCCCCTCACCCTGCTACCTTCCTCCTCCTATTCCCTGATCCCTTGTCTCTCTTTCTGGGTCCTATATTTTTCCTGAAATACCCAAGTACAGTGCCATAATTCTTATACATATGAAGAACATATTTTATATACATGACTAAAGTATATACAGCGAAATACTTATAAATGTTTGGAGCGTACCTCACTTTAACTGAGTTCCAATATTTCCCCTTCTTCTCCCTCCTATCAATCCTTATTATCTTTGACAACTTTTGATATGTTATCTATTATTCCTCTTTTTGGAAGAAACTAAGTTTAAGATGGTAAAGGAAGATATCACAATGTCTTCATGATCTGTAATAATTATCTTGAAAATTGCAAATTTATGTAGAATTAGTTACATGGGCTGAGGATATATAACTCAGTGGTAGAGAGCTTGTTTGGCACCTGCAAGGCCCTGGGTTTTAATCCTGGCCAGAGGAAGAAAGATTGAGTTAACATAGTGTAAATTAGGTTGATAAACACATGCAAATACTGAAGTTTTTAAAAACACGAGGTTTTAAAATAAATATCCAGAAGGGGGTAGAATCTCTGCATATCAAATGATTGTTGAAATATGCCCATATGTGATAAGTACAAGAATCTTCCTGTGTATTACCACCTTTTGATAATTTCGGAATTGAATTAACACTTCCTCAAAAAGAAAGAATGATGATTTCAACTCACAGTCTCCATTTGTGAAGAACACAATTAAGACTCTTTTGAGAATATTTGAAAGCTGTTTATAAAGTTCTGCCCAAAGAGACATGCCCCTATCTGTATATTTGGCATTCAACATTGATTATACAATACATGAAAGTCTTCTGTGAAAAACATAAAAACAAAAATAAAGGTTCAAGAAACATTGATGATATAAGAGAGCACATCCTCAATGATACATATAGACTGCCTATAGTCCTGAGTACAGATGGTTCACCCTCAGTGACCAGGTGAGAAGTTGGGCAACACTCCTCTTGAAGCCAACCAGGTAATATATATCTCTTGGCAAATGCTTAGGGAGGGAACAAGTATGTTACTATTTTCAGATCCTGGTAAGCAGTGAGGAGAGTTAGAAGCAGGAAAAAGAAGCATGATGAGAAAAAGATCCCAACCTTCTCCTGCCCACTGTCCCTTATGACACATTCTTCCACACATTTCTCCCAGTACTGACCCAGTTCTCATTGGCTTATCTCACCCTGTATTTTGGACAGATCCCATTCCTTTCAGTGCAGAAATCAGCCACCACCTGAGCATGACTATTACAAAATATTCTGCAATTTACTTGAATTATTGTACTTATGCTGGGAAGGGGTATTGTGAGTCTGTTAGTTGCTAGGTTTTCGATAACTAAGAACCAAAGGCTGGGTGGAATAACAACAGAAATTAAATGTCAGTTCTGGAATCTAGACATTAGAAATTAACATGCCCACGTGGCTGTTTTTCCAAATATGATTTAAGCTATAATACTGCTGTCTGTGCTTTTCATTCAGTTGTTATGTTTTAGTTATGAGGTATGGAAAAACGGGAGAAAGTTTAGGGGTGAAATGATTGGATTATGAGGGTTTTGACCTAACCAGTGCATTAATCCACTGATATTGGTTAACTGGCTGGTAATTCTTCGAATGGAGGGAGGGAGTGGCTGGAGGAGGTGAGATGCTGAGGAGCATGGCTTCAGGAATTATATTCTGTCCATGATGAGCAGAGCCCTTTTTCTGCTTTCTCTTTGCAATGTCCTGAGCTGGTGTCCTCCACCACATTCATTCACCAAGATGTTCTACCTCACGTCTGGCCTAGAGCAATGGAGTTGTCCATCTGCAGAATGAGACCACTGAAATCATGAGCTTTGAATAAACTTCGTTCTCCCTATGATATTCTTTTCAGGTTCTTTGGTCATGGTGGTGAGAAAGCTGAATAAAGCCCTACTTCTTCTACCAGATGCTTTTTTTCCCAAAAATATTTTCTTTTTTAATTGGTATACTATAGTTGTACACATTGATGTGATTTGTCTTCACCTTAATTGTGTATGAACACAATACAACAATATAGTATTGACCATCAGATTATTCAATAACATGGAGACTAAAAACCAAATATCAACTCAGAACTCCTCCTACTAGGATTGACAGATTATCCAGAACATCAGCCTCTCCTCTTCAGCATCTTCCTGTGTATATAACTTGTCCATCCCAGTAGGCCTGCATGTCATCCCAGCTGTCAGCACTGACTTCCATCTTCAGTCCATTTACTTCTTTTTCTCCAGTTTATCCTTCGCTCACATGAATTTAACACCATCACTGACCCAAAGATGGTGAACATCCAAACCCAGCATGAGAGCATCACATCCACAGTGTGCTGCTACCCAGTATTCTTTTTCTATATTCTTTTTTTTTATTTATTTTTTATTATTTTTTGAACAACCTTACACGATTTTAACAAAATAATATAAAATGTGTATAAAATGTGTAAATATTCTTAATAGTTTGGAAAATTGGATCATTGCACTAATGTCCTATAACCATGGCCATTTGACATCTCCTGAGGCACCAGGTCATCAAGAGACCTGACTTCTGTGTCCCGCTGGTTCTACTCTCTGCTCATTAGTGTTGTGCCTGCCCCAGTTCAGCCTGATGGTTCTGTGGCTGTCCTTCTGCACTTCCAGGAAATTTGTCACTTCTATAAACTTGCTCAGGTTATCAAGCTGGCCTATTCTGAAATCTGCATTAAAAAACCTGCTGGTATATTTAGGGGCTATTTGCTTGTTTTCATTTCTCTGCGATCTTATTTTCCACGATTTATATTGTTTCCTCAGTCTTGAAACACTATAATTGGGAGAAACATAGAAGGAATTTTCCACCTGTGGGTCTCATCTGTCTATTGTTTGCTTGCTCTGTGGAACAGTTTGGGGATGTACATTTGTTCTGCAGTCACTGCCTCATCTAGAAACACCACACTGGCTTCAGTGATGTATTCTCTAAGTTAAACATTGAACCCCTTTATTTATAGTCTAAGGAACAGGGACTTGAAGGGGGCCTTGAGGGATCTCATGAATTGGATGACATTTCTTCCATCATGTATCCTTGCTTTGGACTTGAGATTCTACAGTGAGGAATAGTGACAGGATTTCTAGTGTGTCAGAGTGCCTAGTACTCCTGTCAGTACATTCTACTAAAATGAGGAGATAATGTAATGGCCAGGTACATTTTTACCTTCCCTTAAATCTTTCAAATGCTTATTGATTATCTCTGTAAGATTTCACACAGGACTTAATTTTCAAATTAACTTCCTTTTACTTGAATCTAATGAAGCAGAGTTTGCAGCAGGTCTTCTAGAGACAGCACAATTTTTGTGGTGTGGTGTTAGAATAAGGCAAGTTGAGAAGGCAGACAGGGTAGGGATAGGATTGAAACAAAGCAGATGGAACAGAGAAATGCAGCATTCTATTAACAGATACAGTGTCATCATTTGATAGGAAAACAGAATTTGGGTGTCTTATGGCGTGGCAGGGCAAATATAAGAAAAAATAATGTTTATGTGATAGTACAGGAAAAGGCATAAATGCAATTCTAAAAAGGGATAAACAGCCTTTTGTATAATTTCTGCACTTGACATTCACCAAAGAATTTGCTAGAATTTTCTGTGCAAAATGTACAGGATGAAAATTCCAAATATTTAGCATATGTACAATGAATTTGAACATAAGAACTCATGCCCATGAGTGTTGGCATTTTTATAGTATGTTTGATAGTATTTATAATTCTATTGCTTATATTAACACATAGAACATGTGTTTCCCCTGAATTTCAATCAACCTTTGTGATATCATGACGTCTCTAGAGATGTTTCTGTGCATAGATAAAATGGAATATTATAATTTATTGGAAAAGTGCCATGTGGAATGTGTGCCAGGTCCATGTGATGGCAAACAGCAGAGACATTATAGAGGACTGGGTATGCTACACTTGACCTTGGGGATAAGGAACCAACTGTCCTCAACTCCCCATTCTATGGAGTTTATTTTTGAGGATGATCTCTCCTGGGATCAGAATGAGAGTGAGACCACTGATCTAATGAGGAGCTTTGGATATTGAGTCCCACGGAAGTATAAACTCTAGGAGTCACCACCACCTCATCCAACAGCTCTGCTTATCAGGAACCACCACCTGGGCCTCCTCCCACACATAAGCTTTCCTGACAGGGGTCCACTGACTCAATTTGTGGATCATCCTTTTGGTGACCAGAACTTCCATCTCCAACCTCCAGGTAAGATGCTGAGCATTGTTGCCAGCAAAGTCAGTCAGGCAACTGGCAGAGGCCTGGTTAATGGTTTTGGAGACAGGGCAGATGTTTTTGCAAGCTTATCCTGGGGAAGCAGTAAATAAAGGACATACATGAGATCAGGAGAAACAACCACCTTCACTCTCCTCTCAACTGCCTGTCATCTTCTTGACTAGCTCTCATGTGCTTCTACACTAGTGCTCACCAAGATCTGATGCTGCTGGCCTCAAACATTCCACAAGGACAGGATCCATTTCCTTCTGAGCAGAAATCAGTCTGTCTTCAAACATGGAGACTATTTCTAACTGTTCTGGTATTTACTTGAATTCTTGATGTGGTGCTGAGAAGGGGGCTTTTACAGCATGTTAATTTCCTAGACTTTCTATAACAACTAGCTCAAATGGATAACTTAACCGCAGATGCTTATTTACTCATAGATTTAGAGGCCAGAGTTTCAACAATCACAGTGTCAACAAGGGTAGTTTCCTCTGAGATATTTTTCCATGGCTTGTAGATGACCATCTTCTTCTTTCATTATTACATTTTACATACATTATTTATTTAAAAAGTCAGTAATCATAGTAACTATCAGTGAAGAAATGTAGAAATAAATTGTAACAATTTAGTAGGATAACCTGGTATTTAAATTAAATGAAGGAGGATCAAACATATCAACAATAATGAAACTATATTACCAAGAATGCCGAATTTAAATGACATACAGTAGACTTGTTTATATAAAGATTTAAGATGCAGAAGAATGCATACTTATTATTTGGAAGACTATTACCTAATGTAGTAAAAACAAAGAGAGAAGAATGGAAATCTGTTAGTTGTGGTAATTAATGAAGAAAAAAGTCACGTTTCTGCAATACGTGATGTGAAGAACTTCAAATATGTCTCTATTGTGTCTATTATTTGAGTAAAAAAAAATACCTAAAACAGGGACTGTGCCATGGGTGAATGTTTTACTGTTGACTCTTGTATATTAAAGCCTTCCTATTTCTCTGTATTTTCTTTTATGCATTACCTTTACACCCATCTCATAATGAAATGTGTGTACCTGTGTGGGATGAAAAGTACTGGAAATTTCCTCATGGTACAGACATTTTCATACAAAGTTGTTTTCCTAGTTTAGCTATTAATAATTTGGGGCATTCACTGCTCTCATTTATTTATAATTTTGTTCATTTTCCTTGCTGTGTCCATTATTATCGTAGTTCATTCATAATGAAAGCTGGTATAATTGACATTTCTTCCCTTCTTTAATTTTCTTTGTAACCAAGATTTCCACTGGTAGTTTCAATACAGAAATTCTTCTCCCAAAGATGGATTCATCATGATAAACACATTGTCTCTCTCTGTTCTAGTGCATTACTTCCTACTGAGGGCTTAAAATATGTGCTATTGCTCCTGGAAGGCTCTCTCTCTCTCTCTCTCTCACACACGCACACACGCACACATGCGCACACACGCACACGCACACACCAGATCAAGGATCCCACATCCATATTACATTCTGGCTGTTTTGTTCTATTCATCCCTTATCATTTGAAACATCCTGTAACAAGTTTCCCCTCCAGATGTCCTCAGATTTAATTGCAGAAATAAAAGTAATACCTATTTCACATACTCAGAAGGACAGTTGCGGTATACTTTGTGAAATGTTTACCTCATTGTGACTAATTGACACCCATTACAATGAGGACACCCAGATTTCTCATCCAGTTGATGATAGTTCCCATTCGTAAACTAACACAGCAGCCTGGATTAGATTCAGAGTGTGTGAGTTTAATATTACAGCATGTGACTGTCACTGTTAGAGTTGCTTTTCTTTGCCCCATGAGAGGAAAAACCATTGCTGTCCAGCAACATACCTGTTAGGACACCAAATTATCTAAATCCATTGTTCTATAAGTCTCTGGCTCACATGCTGCATTTATTTCCAGGACACCCTACATCTCATTCTTCCTTTTGTTTAGCTATATTATTGTTTTCTTATTTATTGAATTTAATGACATGCTACCCACCTCACTAAGGGAAGAAATTCTCTTAGGATAAGACAGAGAATGTTATCATCATGGTTTACCCAAAGTCTCTTGGAAGCAATTACTAAACCATGTTGCTAGAGCTTACAGAGAGAGTCTTTGGGAATTTAAGTCTATAGAAAACATATTCTAATGCATTTAAATGTTTATATGTGTGGATTCTGTCTGTCTGCTACAATTAACTTACTGGGTAGCAGTGGGTATATCTAAAAATCAAGGGGAAATTTGGGACTAAGTTCTGAAAGAAAGCATTGAAATTATAAACAGAAACTATGATATACTGATGGTCATGTAATGATTCAATCCTGTACTACCAAGAGATGTTAGCCAAGACTGGACAAGAGAGTCAACTCAGGAGACAGATGATCTGAGCTCTGACCGAGTCTTTGCCAAAAAACCAACCTGATTCTTGGTGTCCAAGGCTTGTACATATGGGTGCATGGGACTTACAGCACATGCCTTCTTCATGTTATTCAGAGGCATGGTATAGGCAGAGATCCTTGCTCTAAAATGGGTTTAAATATTGATTTTTCACCTTTCTTTTTCTTTGAAGTCATGAAATATTTTTAAGCAACATCTGTGTGATATTTTTGCTAGTCTTACTACTTGATTCAAAGCATGAACAATTTTTGGTGTTCAATAAAGAAGGGAAGTTGGAGGAGCTCTGGAGATGAGCAGTGGAGGAGAGTGCTAATAGATTTTGAAAATTCATGTGATTCAAAATTTCAAGGAGCTTTTTCTTTTTATAAAACACTGGTTCTCAATTTTAGAGATCTGAAATTCATCTAGATCATTTGTTAAAGATAGATTACTGGTTCTTATCCCCAGATCTTACAAAAAGTAAGTCCAAAGTGGCAACAAGATTTTTTATGTGTACAATTAAATGATACAGGATTCTGTTCATATGGTATAGAAGAGGGGAGGAAGAGGCAGGGGGATGGGAGAGGGAGGGAGGATAGGGAGGGATCTAGGGAGACAACCAACATTGTAGCATACTCTTTACATCCCTGAGAAATCAAATATTATGTATGCAATCGTTAATTCCATAAAATTCACAATCTTATACATACACGCGCGCACACACACACACGCATATTGTCAATTATATTTGTTAGGGGCACAATATAGAAGAATCAAGAGACTGAGATGTAGGCAATGCGAAGGTAACTGTGGTTTATGATCAAATTCATATCATATTATTACTTTATATCCATTTACGACTGTAAAGCTACAAAACTCTTAATAAAAATGGGAAAAAAGAAACCATTCAATTAATATTTCTCAGTTTAACTTTCTTGTAAGATTTACCAGAAAAATGGAACCCACAAACCAAACTCTTTTGGAATTCCTTCTCCTGGGACTGGCAGATAACCCTGCAATTCAGCCAATGATCTTTGGTCTGTTACTGTCCATGTACCTGGTCACGGTGTTTGGGAATCTCCTCATCATCCTGGCCGTCAGCTGTGACTCACACCTCCACACCCCCATGTACCTCTTCCTCTCCAACCTGTCCTTCACTGACATCTGCATAAGCACAACCACCATACCCAAGATGCTGGTGAACATCCAAGCACAAGATCAGAGCATTACATACACAGGCTGTCTCTCTCAGGGATGCTTTGTCCTGATTTTTGGTGGCTTAGAAAATTGTCTGCTTGCAGTGATGGCCTATGATCGCTATGTGGCCATTTGTCACCCCCTTAAGTACACAGTAATCATGAACCCCAGCCTCTGTGTCCTACTGGTTCTACTCTGCCTGCTGGTGGCTACTGTGAATGCACTCCTCCACACCCTGATGGTGCTGCGACTGTCCTTCTGCACAGCCCGGGAGATCCCCCACTTCTTCTGTGAACTGACTCAGGTCATCATGCTCTCCTGCTCTGACACCTCCATAAATAACTTGGTGATATATTTGGGGAGCATTCTATTTGCTGGTGTTCCTCTCTTTGGGATTATTTTCTCTTATGCTCGAATTGTCTCCTCTATCTTGAGAATGCCATCAGTGGGTGGAAGGAATAAAGCCTTTTCCACCTGTGGGTCACACCTGTCAGTTGTGTCCTTATTCTATGGAACAGGTTTTGGTGTGTACATGAGTTCTGCGGCAAGTGACTCTTCCATTAAGAATGTAGTGGCTTCAATGATGTACACTGTGGTTCCTCAAATACTGAACCCATTTATCTACAGTTTGAGGAACAGTGACATGAAAGGAGCCCTGGGGCATCTCTTCATTGGGATGCCTTCTTCACTGTGACTTTACCACTTGCTCTGGGCTTTGTTCTCTACTAAGCAATCAAACGATGGAAGTACTGGTGTTGGGGTTTAGATGTAAAGTGTCCACCAAAACCTCCTGTGTCAGAAAAAGCAAGAGAGTTTAAAAGGTGAAATTACTGGATTATAAGAGCCTTAATCATCAATGAATTAATCCCCTGATAGGGATTAACTGTGTGGTAACTGCACCTAGGTGGATCATCATCATTTCAGAGGTTAGGGCTTCATCGAGTCCTACATGAGACGGCTATGTACATATATGTACATATATAAAGGTGCCAAAGTATATTCCACTTTTATGTATACCTATAAAGCACCAATTTATTTATTTATTTTAAGAGACTGAGATGGAGAAAGATAAAAAGAAAATCAATTTTATTTATTTATTCATCTGGTTTTTTAGTGTTTGACATGTAGTTGTGTTTGTGGTACTAGATTTCTAACCTGGGTCTTCACAAATGCCAGGTAAGCGCTCTAACTGCTGAGCCACTGTTCCAGCCCAGTATCAATTTAAAAAACAATAAATAAATGGAAGGAAGAGCAACAGAGTATAGGATGGTAAGAGGAGGGATTTAGGAGAAGAAGGACAGAGGAAGCACTGAGGACTAAAAAGAACAAATTAATATTTTTGGTGTTTTTTTATTAGTGCATTAAAGTTGTATATGATGATGGGATTTGTTGTCACATATTCATGGATGAACACAATACAGCAATACAAACTGGTCAATATCCCAGTATGTCAAAATGAACCCAATTATTATGCACAATGAAATGCATAAATAAAATGTTTGAATGCAAATAAATGAAAATGAGAAAGAAAAATTACTTTGAAATCCTCATAATCCTCACTTGTAAATATGACATGGTGCACAAAAGAGTTTTTTGCTGAGAAAAATGTTATTGTAGAATATTTGGCTAGGCCCCATATATGCTAATAGATACAGTCAGGGATTGTATGAATTTGGCCTGACTTTAATGGTCAGTATAATACAATTGTGTCCAAGAATATAAATTGTATAGTAATCTAACTCATTTTTATCCTCCCATTTACATGTGTGTATACTATTCTTCTTTTTGACCTTGATAGAAATCAATGCAATGAACACTTTTCTGCATCTCAATTGTTACTATCATCATTGTACTTCTGAGATTTCATGTCTTAGGGCATTGTACCTCTATATTTGCTTTCAGTATTTACTATTTTTATATATCATCTGGTAACTATCAATAAATAGGTAGTCTTTCTATTATTGAAGAATCTTGCATTGCTATTTTTTCTGTAGTTGTAAATAAAGATGACTAAATATTCTCTTTCATGTCTCTTGGTACAAATGAAAGAGTTGCATACTTGGAATTTAACTACAGATCACATTTTACAGCTCCTCAACCAAATTAGAGACAAAGCGTTTCTCAAATTCAAGCCTGTTTCCTCAACCATGTATTAGGATAATCTTACACAAGAACATGACATTCACCAAGTTTGGGTCTCTGCTACAGCATTTGCATTGAGCAAATATTCTAATTCCTTCAAATCAACAGCTATTGACATGAGCAAGCAGCTTTATGCAGTGTCCTCTTTTGCTCTGTACAGACTTTCTATTTTTGCAGATGCACAATTTGTCTGGACACTGGTATTGAGAAGTTGTGTCATTATCATCCTAGAATCCAGCTCAAAACATAATAATACATTGGACAGGATTTCCTTCAATTTTTCCCCAACATCTTGCATATTTTGCCTTTCCAATCATTCCTATTTTTCTAAGAGAGAGAGAGAGAAAATTTTATTTAGTTTTTCATGTGGCTTCTATTGCTCTGACAATTCATTGTGTGCATGATGTTGGGGTTTGAACTCACATCCCCACACATGCCAGGCAGGAGCCCTAACTGCTGTGGCACAACTCCGTTCCCTATTCCTATTTTTTTGACAAAATATCAGTGCTCACTGGAGAAAACTTTATGGCAAGTTTATATCTATATTAGTGGAACTATGGAGAACAGTATCAACAAAGTTTTCATTTCTCATAATATTGAATGCATGTGGTGTTTCTCTGACATGACTGCAGTTAATAGGGTTCAGTGGTTTCTCTCACAGTGCTGCTGTTACTGCTAATAGTAGAGGACATACATTGAATTAAAGTATCAATATCAGGATATTCACCCAGCCCAGGATTTTAAGAGACAATATCATGAAATAATCCCTTGATGTTTTAGTTACTTTTTTGGTATTAACCAAACAACCTGACAAGAATAACATAGAGTTTACTTTGGACTCATTTAGACCATACATGGCCAACTGCACTGTTCTGGTCTCAGATTAGACAGAGCAGCATGGTGGAAGAGTGTGGCACAGGAAAGAAGATCAGAATATGGCCACCAGGAAGCAGAGAGAGCTCCACTCATCAGGAACAAAGGCACACCTTTTCCAACCACTCCCCACTTGGCTACATTTACTACCCAGTTAATTCATACCTGCAAATGAATGTAATTATCAAGTTAAGGACCTCATAACAAAGCCATTTAATCTCTAAACTT
>PVKS010016819.1:0-43158 GCA_004027875.1 Aplodontia rufa
GTCAAAAGTTGTCTTTTAGCACATCTATCTTATTCTTTATTATCACATGTAAGCTCTATTAAATTGGTCATCTGTGCAAAAGTTGAGACAACCTACAGCAATTAGTGGTTGTCATCTACAAAATTAAAACTCTGGGTGATTTTGGTAAAATAAAAAGGATCACGAAATGAAATTCCAAAGTATTTGTCTTAGCTGTGCCTCCTCATGATAGAAAACCCATATAAAAGTAATAGCTTATTCTTGGCGATGTTAATAGAAAACTTACAATGAAACTCCCAACTGAAAAATCTAATGATGATCCCAGGGACCATCTGATTCCTGCTGGTGTTCTGGGGAGCTGTGGTAGACCAGAAAGTTAGGCTGAGAGAAAAGCACCAAGAAGCATTTATTTCCCAAAATCTCCCTCACTGTGTAGTACAAACATAAGGTCAGCTTAAGTGGCTCCCTTTCATTTCTAAATCTGCCCACTGCTGCTTGTATTAAAGATGCTCTGTGGTGTGCTGGTATGGATCTCAAATACCTTCTCCAACCAGGAGCTATTGGTTTGGCGGAGAACACATCAATAATCCAGGTGCAACCAAGACATAAGTAAGACTTGGCTTATGAGGTTCAGTTAAATCAGAGGTTATCATAATTCTGTCACGTGCATGTCTGTTCATTCATTTTGATTTTTTTCTTGCGTTTGGACTCAGAAATCATTGTTCCATGGTAGTGGTTGTTGGGTGGGTAGTTCTACTGGACCATGGACCCAAACGTGTGAGCAGTTGAATTTGGTGGTTAGAGAGAGGAATGGGTAACACGCAGGAAGAGCAGAAACAAGAAACTAGCCGCACCTCAGATGCAGCAGTTTTCTCAGTGGCTGACAGATCCTAATTTCTTTGCAAAATGTTCATACTGTTGTTCATGAATTCGATAAAAATCTATGTAGCTGAAACGAATCTCTTTTATTGCATGAAATGCTTTAAGTAGGTTTATGATCCTTGAAGCCAATAGCGTCTGGTCTAAAGCACATATAAACCAGGAAAAAAAAAATACTAGTTGGCAAGTAGGTGAAACTGCACATGGGGAGAGACCCCAGATCGTTCCCTGTTGCACTTGAGTGCTGTGTTCTATGCAAAGTAACATGCCTAACCATACCCCGATTTTTCAAATTACAATCTGTTATGTCCAAGAGATGCTTTCCATATTAGTTGATGCAATGTAAAGTGCTCCACTAGATAAACCTGGAAATCGTGGCAGCTGAACACAATGGAAACTTATTTCAGATCCACATAGAATAAAAATTGGCAGACATGGGGCTGGAGAGGTGGCTCAGTGGTAGAGCACTTGCCTGGCATGCATGAGGATCCGGGTTCAATTCTTAGCACCACATACACAATTTGGTGTCAGAAAAACAAAAAACAAATGACAAAATGAAATTAACTTTCTCTGCATTAAAAAAAAAAGATTACAGAGTGGGACCCTCTGATACATACAGTTATACAGTCATTCTGGGACCTATGCTGTCAGAGGATATGCCACGACTCTGTATGTTGGAGGGCAGGCAAGAGCATGAGAAGTTGGAGACTAGAGAGAAGATTCCATGGGTTAAGTCGGAAAAGGTCATGTTCACTTGACCATATTAGCCATAACGTCATGCATGTTTATATGGCTTGCAAAAATAGAGTCTAGCTGTGTGACTAGCAGGAATGGAAAAAGTTTAAAGAACAATCAGTTTATGTTGTGATACTACTCAACTTCTAGTATCAGATTACCTTAAAGTGCCCTCTCTGTTAAACTAAAATATAATACTGAACACATAAATATATTATGCATGCATTATCTTTCACTTAAAAAAACAGGAAACACTCATTCCCCATTTTGGCAAACTATTCAAAACAACTACTCAGAGCAACTGCCATCCTGAGATGCAGCTATTACAAGAAATGGGAGATCATTTTAGATCATTCATGGTGTACAAAGATATTGCATCAACGATGCTGAGACAAGGAGTCTTTGTGACAAACCATCTGAGACGGGGAGATTGCATGGAAATGAAAAAGAGATTGAAATGTGTTTTTGGAATACTTAGAAGTAATTACTGATAGAATAAATGCAGCATGTATCCCTGTCTAAATCCCCAGTGGAACTACTGAGCAAAGGGAAAATGACAGCTGGGTAGGACTTCAGTCTATCTGTAACACATGCTTCTCCAGTGTGAATTAACTTGTAGGTTACTTGCAAACGGGGTCATGACGTCAGCCTAATGTGGAAGTCCCATCGATGGGTACACTTCCCCGCAACCCCAGTCTCTTAAGGTTGTGTGCCATCAAGTAGTATAGTTAAACGCAAAGTACGCTTCATGGCTGATTGCAGAAAACTATTATGCCCTATGAGCCATGACTGTGCACGTCACAATCTTCTACAAGGATAGATTTAGATCATAAACTCGGTCTTGACCATGTTATGTGCAACATTTCTTTCCGTGGCTTATTTAACCTAGAAGTGTGTTTCTTTGTTTATGATGCTGGAGTGAGATATTATGCTAGGATTATTTTTGCGAGGGATGAGATCCAGAGTTGTACTTGCATGGGTTTTTGGATCCTCTGCCGTTAATCCTATTTTTCTCATAAACCTTATTATTTTTGTTGATGCTGCAGAATTTGAAGTTCTCAGCACTGCATATATTTCATTATAGGAACTGTGCCTTTCTTTACAATTGCAAGTGTCAAAAACCCAACCGAAACTACTTTGAAGAAAATGAAAATATATTAAATCACATAACGAAATGCTTAAGGGTTTCTCTGGCTTCAGGCGTAGCATAGTTCATGTCTGAAAAACAGTTTTGGGGTAACTCTTTTTTTCTCTTTTCATCTCTAAGCTGTAGTTTTCTCAATGGATGTTAGATGAAATGCGTGGTTTCTTAACTAAGTGTGCAAGTGTGCATTTTCAGACTAAGGCTTGTTTTCACGGTGTCACGAATATCTTGTTGAAGAGAAATGGGAGTTGAAAGGGATGATTAAGGAGCCTTTAATATTGAAACTATTTGCAGGTTCGGGTAGGTTGAGAGGAGGGATGGAAAGGTATTGGAGCTAGTAGAGAGCAAGCCACTTGGATCCCCAAGCTGAAGGGATACAGGAAGTGCTGGTGTTGGTTATCTGGATCAATGACAGTGTGCTGTTGGGGGGTCAGGGCCATTAAACTGAGCTGTGGCCTGCAGTGGAAAGCACAGCCGCTCTCAACCTGCAGCCCAGCTGACAAGAACTAACTAAATGTATGAAAAGGTAGCTGATCCCTCCATTGAGGTTGCAAGATAAGAACGAGGTGTTCAGAGGAAATGCAGAACATCGTACAAGTGACTTTCTCCATTTGAGTAAATAGAATATTTTTTTCCCAGTGGCGTTGAGTTTTTCAGCAAGGTCTTCTTGCCCTATTCGGATCTTAGATGCACGCATCATGGGGCCAGGGAAATTTGGGGTTTGGGTTGTACAACCCTGTCTATCGAGGTATCTCATAACGTGATTGACAGCCTGACCAAGAGCTCATGAACTGGGGAGAAGTTTTCAGTGGCCTTTCTAGATCTATGAAGCTAACAGAATTTGAGAGCAGAATAGTATATGCTGGGACTGGTTTGAAGAAATGAATTTTCCCCTCTTGGTGACTTAATCTAGCACATTCCAAATACTTTATATTCAAACTAAATACATGGTTTTCAATACTGAGGGTGAAACATTATGCATTTAGTTGTATTTTCTTCAGAGAGATGGAATATGAATAAGTAAAAAGTGATTTTGCATAGGGATCTGTTCCTTTGGATTGAAGGACATAGCCATGTGACCAAAACATTTTTTTGAAGTCTCTCTAGGAATCTGGTGGATGTCCAAGCTGATTTCTCTCTCTGTCCCTTCTTTTTTCCACAGAAACGTCTATGTCAAATCATTTGCTCCTGACTTTTCTGTTCAGCTTTGTGAGAATACAAGTTGAGATTATTTAGGGTCGAAGAAAAGAATTATAGACAGAGCCAGAGTAAATTTTGCATATCACCTGGAAGCCAGAAGCTTTCTGGTTTAAAGAAAGCACATGTATTTCCGAGCCCTGTTACGGCTGACGCAGGGACGGTCAACTGATTCAGCTTGACTATGCAAAGAGTTCTTTTAACTTTAATTTGATTTTTAAAATGTTATCTCCATCTTTTCAAGAGTGCTAAGGGGTTTCTACTTTAGATGCTCTGTTGAGACACAGTGTTTGTTCTCCATGAAAGAAGAGTCTCTGTGTGCCCCTTTGTGAAGTCCAGGCTTCTTTCTAAGGTGGCCAATGCTTGTCTCTTGGGGCCCACTAGAGTTGCGCTTATTGGGGGATGGTGGTTTTCATTTGCTTGGCATTTACTGAACTGATTTTTCTATGCATAGGTTTTTATCTTGGGGTCATTTTCCGCTTGGAAGTTGAGTAGTTTAGCCATAGAAAAGGCTTGGATGGAGTTAACAGGAATGAGATAAATGGCAGGTTTCTCTTGCTGGTAGAATAACTTTTGACTTCCTCTCAAAACACGTAAGCTTCAGGGGTGAAATGAGTTTCATGTGAGCAGAAGTTTGCAGGAGCAAAAATACTGTAGCTACGGTTGAGAAAGGTCCCTGTGAATAAGTGTTGGGTGGCAGCGTGACCTTTAAGAGCTGGTGACTAGAGGAAGTGATTGGGTACAGACGGGATCAAGGCTGGTCTGGTGGGCTAGGTCTGGCATTAGTGGGTTGTTATGAAAGGGCGAGCCTCGGCATGCTGCTCTCTTACTTCTTCTCTTCCACTTGTGCTGTTTGATGCTCTCTCCCACGCCCACTCCAACACGAGAGAGATGGCATCAGCCATATTGTGTCATCGCCAGAAGGCCTTCACCAGAGATCACAGAGGGCTGCTTGTGTTGGACGTTCAGCCTCCAAAACTGAGCTAAGTAAACCTCTTATCTTTTAAAAAGTGCCCACTCTCAAGTATTTTGTTGAAACAACACGAAATGGCCCATGACACCATTCCAGAGATGAAGAAGCACTTTTTCCACTTTCCAGACATTGGTAGGCAGTTTTTTGCTATTCTACCCTCAGCTCTCAGTGTGCTCAAAGGACTTAGTTTTTGCATTAGAATGAGCTATGTCTGCAGAACAGATTAACAACTACTGTGCCCCACATGGAAGATAGAAAGAAGTGTTATGAAAGAAAGCACAAAATAAGGAACAATCTTTTATTGATGCTATGTTTTTAGGAATAAATATGAAAAATATTTTTGATGCATAGTACCACCAAGTTTACTATTTTGAAATTGTGTACTATATCCATCAGTGTTTACAAAGATGCTTCTATGATAAACTGATTGGTAAAGGTACTGTTAAAATATTGTAGAAATTAACACCATTTGTTCCTATTAAACCTGCAGTAGCATTACCGCTAATGTATAATAATATTTAAAACTTTCTCAAAATTTCTTAATCTCAAACAACTGTCTACCAAAAAAAATGTTGAATAAAATGTTAAATTCAGTTCCCCTGTTACCATGACAACTGCAAAGAAGGGAGGAAGTCTGTGTTTGCTTTTCATGGATGGATTCACATTATGTCTTGGTCTTGCTCCCCAGGTAGTCCTGGATCACCCCAGGTGACAGTAGTACACCCGCTGGGTTCTATCAGGAGAGATGTTTGGGAACCCTGTGGCTTGTCCTGCAGGTGGGTGTGGTGTAGGGTTCTAATTCCTTCCCTTGTGTTGCATTAGCTGTGCAAACTTTCACAGTGAACAGGAATGGACATTTCTCACAGGTGGGGTCCTAATGAATCTGAGTCCTTAAATAGCTTTAGTAAGTTACTATCTATTTAAATGGTTTGAAAAGTTATTTTTAGTATGTTCATTTACGTACTGACATATGTCATATCTGAAATCCTCACTTCAAGTAACGAAAATTGTAAAATAGCCCCAACTCTCTCTGTCTGCGAAAGGGTATTGCTAGAAAGCTTTTTGAAGCTTGCTTCAAATTTTCGAATATGCTTCTTTGCTTGAGGGAATGTTTTCCCAAATCACACCATCTTGGCGAACGTCTGCCTAAATTTAGATTATGATATTGAGCACCCCTCAATATGTGTGCTGTCCTGATTGCTTTATGGAGGATGTGTAGGAAGGATTTATGGATTTGAAACTGGGAATTGATAGGTGCTGAATCAGGTAACCTTTAAGGCAGTTGACCTAAGAGTGAGATATATTTTCAAAGGATACCAAGGACTATTGAACCTTTTTTCTTTCATTTTCTGTTTCATTCTTTTCATGGAACAAATAATCAAGCAGTAATACTTGTATCTTAAGGAAAAAATTACGTAAAATGCATGCCTAATATGCTTAGGACACTTTAAAGGGATATGCTAACAAAATAGTGAAATGCACCCTAAATACAAAGCAAACATTCTGAGCATGATTGTATCTCATGATAATTCCTCCTTGTGTCAGTCCTGCTGGCCGTGAATGGATGTTGGTGAGTCTGTGTGAGTGCGGCTTATGCGCTCCATGAAATCCTTGGAGCTGGAGGAATTCACAGGATCTGATTGATTCTCTTCCTACAAGGCAGCATTGGACCTTGGTATTGCAGGCAGGTAGACTGTCATCTTCTTTATTTAAAGGACAGAACAATCATAATCTCTCCCTAATAGTTGATTGTCAAGTTAGATATCAAGAATCCTTTGAATCTCAAGTGACTATTGGAGCTAACGGTTCAAACAAGTCTATATTAATCTAGCACAGAAACCCTGGTGCTACGGAGGAGCGATGTCAAACTTACAGGCCGGTGGATTATAGATCATCCATGCTAACTAGTCCTAGGTTTCCCTTATGCTGGGAATGTAATTCAGCAAATATTTGTTGAGCTCTATGTATAGAATATACTTGATATTTCTGATTCAAATGAAGAAGATAACTTTCATGGTGTCTTTGCCCTCATGCACGAAGGACTAGAGAAATAGATAATGTAAACAACAACAATAATAATAGATAATTTAAAGATAGCTATGTGGCATGAGGGTGGCAGGAAGAAATGGCTTGCAGATTATGCATTTTTCAAACATTCATCTAATCATTGGATTTTTTTTTTTTAAAGAGAGAAGGACAGTGAGAGAGAGAGAGAGAAAGAGAGAATCTATTTCTATTGAGTTTTTCACATGGCTTTCGTTGCTCCGACACTTTTTTTTTTTAATTAATCTACTAGTGGGTCATTGAGTTTTTATTGGGACGATCCCTGTCACACACATTGAAAAGAAACCTAAAGGACGTACAAACACACTGTTTTTCCCACATTTTTTATTGGTGCATCGTAATTGTGCATATTGGTGGGATTTGTTGTTGCTTATTCTTACGTGCACTCAATAGAGCAGTATAATTTGGCCAATATCCTTCACCTTAGTCCCTTTCTTCTACTGATCTCTTTGATTTTCGCTTTCCTTATTCCTTTCTAGCCTCCGCGTTAGAGAAATAACATATGACCCTTGAACTTCTGAGTGTGGCTTATTTCCCTTAACACGATGCTCTCTAGCTCCATCCATGTTCCTGCAAATGCGTTAATTTCATTTTTCTCTACAGCTGAATTACATTCCATGGAAAGCACACTACTCTAGTCAGAATAATATAAAAAGCATGAATTGAATTTCCATTTTCTTCCTGTACAGCAGTGAACCACATTGAATATGCCCCTGGAAAGTACAACCCACTCTCAACACCACTGTTCAAAGGCAAGAGAATGGTGTTGGAGCATTGGTTCGGTGGTTAGAGCACTTGCCTGGCATGCATGCGGACCTGGGTTCGAACCCCAGCACCACATTCACAGCTGAGTGTTGGAGAAACAAAGGCCAGATGAAAAAAAAAAATAAAATGGATTCTTTTTCTCTCTTAAAAAAGAAAATAAAGACAATTGCATGAGGATATTAGGCTAATATAAATAGAAATTGTATGTCATGAAAGTTGTGGAATTATATAGATCGATAGAGGAGAGGTGTTACTTTAAGGGATTCTAAACATTGGTTTCTTAGTGCTGAATGTATGACTCTGGAAATAAAATAATAAATTAATTGATATGATACTGTTGTGCAGTGATGAAGAGCAGAGATTGGCAGACTTCTTCTGAAATGGCCTAGGTTGTGAGCATGTGAAGCTTCAGGCCATATCAGACATGCCACATATGATGAAGGAATGGGTCAGGCTGTGTTTCTGTGTTGCTCTGGGCCATAGCTTGGTGGACCATGATGAAGACTCCTGGCTTTGGAATTAAAGCTGGTGATGCATTTTGGTAAGAGTGGTAGCTGTGTCTTACGTCCTAGTTCTGTGAAGTCTTCTGGCACGTTTCCTCAGTGACAGGTCAGGTGCACACTGTGGTCTATATACATTATCCCCACCCAGCCATGTGTTAGAAATGCAGGCCTCACTGATTCCAGAATCTGCATTTCAACAAGCTCCTCAGAATGTTTGCATATTTAAGTTGGAAAAGAACATACTAGAAATAATTGTTGAGTTGCATGATTAGTGGAAAGGATGCCCTAGTCACAATTGGGCTAAGGGAATCACTGCCTCATTTTTAATCCACCCCTGCCTGAATTTATAAATAGAAGTCCCATTTCTCAGAAAACTCAGAGTTGGATGGAAGCTATAAAGATATTTCATACGGTTGTCTTGGAATGGTGAATAAGATTTGATTATAGAGTGATGCGGGATAAAACAAATGAGAGTCACTAAAAATTGTTTAGTGAAACACTTCCATGATTAATGGCTCATTAAGTGAATTTATGAAATCAAGTAGAAAGAGAAATATTGGCTTACTTCATGCAGATATTTCCTTCATCCTCTTTGAACTCTGAGATTATTTTTCATTGTTTGTAGTAAGGAGAGTTGATAGATGCTTCTAGAATGAGGGGTACTCACTATCTTTGAAGAGAAGAAAGCATCAATGCATAATATCATATTGGGGATAATTTTGTTTTAAACAGTTAAGCCCCCAAAACAATGTTCTTAGTTAATCATAAATTCATACATGAATATTGCATTCTTTTAATATTTGTTGCATGATATGTAAATAGAAATAATACACTGAATTGTTCTTTTTTCTTTTAAGCTTCTGATTTATGTGAAAACAAAGGCCCAATCGCTATATTTGGAGAGTTAACTGCCATTTTGATACCTCTTTTTCTTTCTGAAAAATGCACATTCCATGAAGAATTTCCCAGTATAAGGTCACTGCTAACAAGAGTATCAAAGGAACATCATCTCGCAGAGTCTGAACCCCTCGGTGACTGTTTTGTCAGCTGTTAAATGAGAATAATGCCTGTTCTTGTACAGACTTTGTGAGACGGATGATAAAGGTCACTGTGCTCTTGGAGAGAAAGGTACTTTATAAAACCCACTGTCTTATTTCAACCTTTTAAACAGGTGGCCAGGACTGTCAGGAGCAAAAAATGGAGACTTAGAGAGATGACTGGCAAATTTGAAACAGTTCACAATTTATTCATTAGACCAATGAAGCAAGTCCATTCGAGAGTATTCTGCAGCCACAGTGGGTGATCACATGCTGTAGCGAGTGGGCATTTTCTCAGGGATGAGTGCTGTCCAGGAGAAGGCTAGCAGTGGCAGGTGTGCAGATATGACTTCAGATGAGTCAGCCATGATGGCCGGACATCTAGGATTGCTGATGGGACAGGAGTTTGGAGATATATGTTGAACAGACCTTCTGGAACTTTCCAGAAATTCAATTTCCAGGAAAATAATCTCAAAGAGGTTGCTTATTGATTTTAAGTGCACACACATTGGTGTATTGAGGGAATCCAAGGTGTTCATGCCCATGAAAGAGCAATGATGCTCAAATCTGTTAATTCATTTGTTCTTCTAGCCAGAAAGTTGTGGGCCAGAGTCCATCTGGCATGTGGATGGTGTTGATGTGAAATGAAGAGTTAATGGATCTCCTTAATGGCCTCACCCTAATTCAATTCATACATAAGGTCGTCAACAGCCCTGAAGGGCCTTCTGTCCTATTTTACCCTGGTGCTCTGTCTTCCCTTTCCCCTCACCCTACAAACCCCACGCCGTGCGTGGTCATGAACCCCCTGTAGTGTTTCTAAGGCCAATGGGCATTTTATGAAGCACTGATCTTAGCCACCCGGAAAAATGGCACTGTGAAATATTTTTTTCCCTTCATGAAACCCTTTTCTTTGGACTCTATCATACCAGAGTTTCTCATGGCCACATTTGGTCCTGTCTCCCTACTAAGTGTGCTTGCCTTGGGAAGTATCATTCGCAGTCGCGTAGTTACCAACTAAACCTCCATGAGCAGTCCAAAATGTGGACCTCCCAGTTAAGTTTTCATTCTGAGCTTCCAACGTTAGGGAAGGAGCCTTAACTGGCATCTTTTCTTAGATGCTTGATAGGTAACTAATAGGTAACAAGATCAAACTAAATTCTATTGTTTTTAAAATTTTGAATTGAGGAGTTGAATTATTATATAATCATAAATGTATATAAAGTAACAATATAATATGCATTTGTTCTTAAACCAGAATTATCCCCACATTGCCCACATTCCAGTCTCTTGATTCTTCTATATTTTGCCCCTACAAAGAATATAAATGCTTAGATTGTGAATTTTCCAGAATTAAATGATTGCGTAAGTATTATTTGGATTCTCAGGGGGTAAAGAGTGTGCTGCACTGTTGATTTTCTCCCTAGATCCCTCTTCTCCCTCCCTCTCCCCTTCTCCCACCTATCCCCTCTCCCCACCCCCCACATATCTATGGTTGCCCTAGATTATGTGTTGCTACACATTTGCTGGGTCTAATACATGAGTTTAACAACCTTTCACCCAAGCCTGTGTCTAGGTCCAGACTCCACAAATGAGGGAAAACATTTAACCTTTGACTCTTTGGGTTTTGCTAATTTCTCTCAACATGATTTCTTCCATTGCCATCCATTTACCTTTAAAGGCCACAATATTGTTGTTTCTAATTGCTGAGTAGAGTTCCATTGTGTATGTATGTGAGTGTGTGTGTGTGTGTGTGTGTGTGTGTGTATCTCATAGTTTCTGGATCCATTCATCAACAGGGGACTAATATCCAAAATTTACAAAGAACTCAAAAAACTGAATACCAAAACCACAAACAATCCAATCAATAAATGGGTCAAAGAGCTAAACAGAATCTTCTCAACAGAGGAAACTGAGCAAGCCAATGAATAGATGAGAAAGTGCTCTAAATCACTAGTAATCAGAGAAATGCGAATCAAAACTACATTGAGATTTCACCTCACTCCAGTCAGATTGGCAGATGAAAAATGTAAGCAATAACAGATGGTGGAGGAGTTGCAGGGAGGTAACACACTACTAGCACACTGTTGGTAGAACTGCAGACCGGTCCAGCTGCTCTGGAAAGCAGTGTGGAGACTTCTCAAAAAATTAGGGCTGGATCCAATATATGACCCAGCTATCCCTCTACTGGGTATTTTCCCAGAGGAGTTAGAATCAGCACATTACAGCAACACAGAAAGATCCATGTTCATAGCAGCTCAATTTACAATAGCTAAATTATGGAACCAAATTAATTCCTAAAGTTAGCTCATTGTGCTTTTTAAAAAATTTTATACTATACTATTATAGTCCATGTTGGCTTTATTTTGTCTTATAATTTGATATATATTAATGTCAGAATATATGTGTGTATAATATTACTGTAATCAAATACTACTATTCATATTAGTGTGTATAAATATACACACATAGCAACAGAGTATATATGTATAAGCATATATATTCATGTATGTATTTATGTGTGTATGTGTTATAGACACAAATCATATAGGCTCTCTCTACTGGATTATAAAGGAAGAGTGCTTTCTTTGTATTTATTCTAGTGTGTCCTATACTTACATAATGCCTAATATACACTAACAATATTTAGCCAAGGAATTAATCTAGTTTAATTCATTCATAGCATAATGCACCAAAAAGAACCTAGACTTAAGCCACATAGTCACAAAGACTTGAATTGGATCCCTGGGCATTTGATTAGACCTGCATTTTTTAGGGTGATTGTACAGTTTCTCTGAGTCCCCCTCTTAATCTTGGTACCATTTATGAAATTAGCCTCAGCACAGGTCCTTGGGAGGTTATTGGTGTCTATCACAGTTCCCGACACAAAGCACTGTAGGCATGGTAGTGTTGATTCTCTGTTCCTTCTCTAGGCCTGTATTCATTTCTTTCCCCCTCAATTGGCCCAATAATGAATAACTGCATGTGAGATACTGCTCTAGGTGCTGGGGATCCAATAAAGAACAGATGAGGCCAAGTCGGTGCTCGTGGGATTACTTACATCTTTGCATAAGGGGGCAGACAAGAAGTAAGCAGATACAACTACTAAATTTAAGTAATGTTCTCAGTGAATGTGAAGAGGAAGGTAAAGTCCTTTCTGATAAGCTGTCACTCAAATATGCAGTAGGAATGCACCATACCAAAATCTGGAACCTGAGTATTGAGGTGAAATTTAGTAGCACCCAGGTGGGAATGCATGTGAATGTCCTAGAAGCATTCTTCAGTGCAGGTGGGGACAAAGAGTGATTTTCCATAGTAGCAGGTGAGGGTGATGCTGTGAGGTCTTCTTGGTCACTGTGTGATACTTAGGTCCTCTCTGGGTACCATGGGAATCAGGGGAGGGCAGCAGATCTGAGAAGAGGATGGATGCTGTTTGATTTAGGCTTAAAAATAAACCACTTGGGCTGGGTACAGTGGAGGATGCCTGTAATCCTAGCGACTTGGGAGGCTGAGATGGGAGGATCACAAGTTCAAGGCCAGGCTTAGCAACTTAGTGAGGACCTAAGCAACTCAGTGAGATCCTGTCTCAAAATAAATAAATAAAAAGGGGTGGGGATTGTGGCTCAGTGGTTAAGCACCGCTGGGTTCAATCCCTGTTACCCAAATAAATAAATAAACCATTGGGGCTCCTATCTGAAGGGCAAATTTTAGGGAGCAAAGGTTGAAAAGGGGATGCAGAGTGAAGTCTATGAAATAGTCTGGTGGAGAAGTAATGGGGACTTGTCACAGGACAGGGCTTCAAAGTGTTTCCTCCGGCAGCAACATCAGCATCACATGCATCAGGGACTGGAGCGGTGAATAGGGGGGACCAGGAGCTTGAGTTGTAACAAGCCTTCCAGAGAATTCTGACGATCTCCAAAGCTCAGCACCACTGGACTCCACGTTAATGTTTGAGGTTAATAAGCAGAGGTCATTGTGATGGGGATTGCATTGAATCTGTTCAGCGCTTTTGGCAGAGTGGCCATTATCGTTATATTAATTCTGCTGGACCAAGAACATGATACATATTTCCCTCTTCTCAGGTCTTCTGCAATTTCTTTCTTCAATGTTTGATAGTTTTCATTATAGAGATCTGAGGCTAGAGCAAAACTGAGCCTTGGGTGAAAGGTCAAGCTCATGTATGAAACTCACCAAAGTCAAAGCAACGCAACATCCAGGGGAGCCATAGATACATGGGTGGGGGAGAAAACTGAGGGCACGGAAAGGGAGTGATCGGGGGTAAATAATGTAACTTACTCTGTACTCACCTGAGAAGGGAAATAATGCGTATACAACCATCTAATTCTGGAAAATGCACAATCATATAAATATATGAATATGAATGTTTATGAAGACATTTATATCTATATAATATAGAAGAGACAAGAGACGGGTGTGGGCGATGTGGGGCTAATTCTGAATTCTGATCGGGTCATATCATATTGCTAATACATATGCATTTAAGGATTGTGCAAAAACAACTTCTCAATGAAATTAAAAAACAAATACTTTATTCACATCATGCATCAATTTTGTTACTAAGTAGAAGTGCGTATTTCTTGATGTGTTAACACTCTCATGTGTTAGATAACATTCTGTCTTGCCACAGACATCAAACTATTCCACTTCATTAAAGGTTCTAAGAAATATTGTTGGTGAAGTTGGAGCTCACTGGGTTGGCTGAGGGTATAAGGGAGATATGTGTGAGAATAAGATAGCAGTGAGGTTTCCGGATGAACTAGCTAGTTGAATCCAGATGGTGCTGAGAGAAGATCTTGGGAAGGACTCTTGGAATGAGTTTAGCTCTGCGTGTATTCAATTCTGTGCAGCAGAGTTGCTGAGTAGATAGTTGCATATTCAAATCCAGAGTCTCTCTTTAATAAATCCGTTTAAGTCCTTGTATGCACACTGATAACATTGCTATTCTGGATTTCCGTGTTCAAGAAATGCAATTAGAGGAAGACTTGTAGAGATTAAAGAACTATCTAGGGCAGCATTTTTAAAATTAGCTCAGGAAGAGAAGTGTATTCTGAAATGTTTCCCAAGACTAATTCCTTCAGTTTGTCATATGCTGTGGGTCACCTAATAAAATCTCCTAAATGACTAAGTGTATTTTAATGAGCCCAGAAATTAAAATCATCCCCTTATTACTTGGAAAGACAAAGATGCCGTGAACATTCCATGGCCTCAGGTACTATTCTATATCTGATTTAATAGCTTGCTGAGGGGTCAGCGAGCTTTGGAAGACCATAGAGTGACATTTTTTGGGAGACAGTACCAAGGATCCTAATAATCTGCGAAATCTGTCTCACATCAGACCTCGTCAGAACTGACTCACTCTGATTCACACCAATCTATTTAATTTTGTGCAGGCCAGGCTCAAAGTTATATTGGTTGCAGATACATAAGTTCTTCATTTATGAAAGTCAGGAAACTGAATTATAGATCATGTTACCAGTTTTCTTCTTTGGTTGAAATAAAACACATTATTTCAAGAATCAAAAATTTTTTTTTATTTTCTAACTGTGTAGAATATGCCTGAATGTATAAGGGATAAGTAGTTTTATTTAGCCTTATCATAAAATTAGGAGTATAAGTAAGAACATCATTTCCTAATGAAATATAAGCAGTTGTGTAGCCAGGTCCTACATTATGGTTTTGATATGCTTTCATGATTAATAGTAGCAAACTATTGATCTAAACTAAAGAACTGGAAAGTAGAATAACTTTAGTGCTAATTATGTGTTTTCAGAATGGAAGAAAGATGTGTTCAACTCACTTTTTTGCACACTGCCTACAACGAAGTTGAGGTTGGCATTGTAGGTGACAGTGAAGGCCTTGGATGGCTTTGGTGTCTCCTTTAAGCCGCCAAAATATCTGCCTTCTCATGGAGATGTGGAACCTGCCCGGGGCCCTGGAAAGGGGTTCTTACTCGGTTGTTGAAAGTCATTGAGGGCTTTATAACCTGAATAGAAATGTAGGGATATTTTTAAAGATAAAAGCATACAAATCAGATACAGCAGACAATGTGCGATATATTCAATTAATCAAATAAAGCACATAACAAAGACAGTTATGATGAACTTTGAGCTTTCATGAGTTGCTTCTGGGTTGGAAAGAAGGGTGAAGTTCTTTCCCAGGTTAAAATGGTCTAAAATACTTTCTTCAAAGGAAGATCCAGTGACGCTACTGCACCTGTTGAGGGGAGTCCGAGGGGGTGCCTGGCCTTGGTCATCTTCAGGTCTGCAATTGTGTTTCCTGGCACCTGGTGACATTGTCATTCGTGCTTGCTCCTTGTTGAGTGGCTGTGACTCCACATTCTCTGCTGGTTGTGAGTTAGTGATGATCGCGTCATGCTGGCTCCGTTAGATCACCCTGTCTGCCATGTCACATTCAGCGAGTCTCAGAAGTGATGTCTGTGACAATGCTCCATATGCTGGGTGCATTTTGCAGACCTCTTCCAAAGCCTCCTCTTCTTCCATGGACATGCGTAAGGTTGGTTTCAAGTTCAGGATAAGGGCCATGGCAGGAGGGCTTTCCTTCAGAAGTGGGATGTCAGGGTGTGGACTTGTGAGCCAAGTGTGGTGGCACGTGCTTGAAATTCCAGCAACTCTAGAGGCTGAGTCAGGAGGTTCGAAACTTTGAGGCCAGCCTGAGAAATTTAGCAAGGCCCTAAGTAACATATTGAGACAGTGTCTCAAAAAAAAAGGCTGGATATTTGGCTCACTATTTAAGTCCCTCTATGTTCAATCCCCAAAATCAAAAAAAAAGAAAAAAAATGTTTACTTGTATGTTGTAGGTAGAAGTAGAAATGTATGGTCTGTCACAAATCACATAAAGCAGGTAGAAAATTCCTGCTGTCTTTTAGTCTTTTAGTTTTCTTTCTTTTTCTTTCTTTCTTTCTTCTTCTTTTTTTTTTTTTTCTTTGTACTGGGGATTGAACCCGGGGATGCTTAATCACTGAGTAACATCCCCCGCCTGTTTTATTTTTTTATTTTGAGGCAGGGTCTCGCTAACTTTCTTAGGGTCTTGCTAAATTGCTGAGGCTGGCCTTAAGCTTGTGATCCTCCTGTCTTATTTAGCATGACCACCCATGGGGTGCTTTATCACAATATATAAATGTCAGAGTATGTTTGTGCATAAATCGATATGTATATTAGCTTTCCATTATAGAGCAAATGCCTCAGATAAGTAATTTATAGAGCAAAGGCTGATTTTGACTCACAGGGATGAAGGTTGCACACCTGTGTGCATGGGCCCCTTTGCTTTGGGGCTAGGTTGAGGCAGCATATCACGGTCAGCACATATTCAACGACCTAGTGACCTTCCTCTTGATCCCACCTCTGAAAGATTTCACCGCCTGCTGATAGAATCACCCTGGGGGTCAAGCTTCCAACACGTGAATACATAGGCGGGAACTTCAAGAGCCCCACCGCCACAAAGTGTGTATAAATGTGAGTTGTTGACAATTTCAAAAGCCCTGTAAGAACCCAGGTTCATTTTTATTTTAAACATGCTTTTATTTTTTATTTACTTACATTTTCATCCCAGGATCGTCAGAATGGAGGGATTGGAGAGTTCAGGGGTTCCGCTAGGTTGAAGGAAGGTGTGAGAACACTGGACTTCAGGAAGGTGAAGGACCATACAGAGGAAGGGAACATTTACAAAGAAATCCTACCCATACTTTGTGATGCTTGCCTCAGATCTCGGTGACTTTTGTGCGGATCTCTGTTGGATGAGGATCTCGGGAGTGGCAGCTGGATGGCATTTGCCTGCAATTGGTTCATTCTTCCCCAAGGAGAAGCACCCCAAAATATAGCCAGCTGGAGCCGAAGGCTGCAAGACGTTAGCATGCATCCTGGACCTTAAGAGAAGGAACATTTAAAATATTAAAAGATTTTAAAACACTTACAGAAAATGTAAAAACATAAAAATGTAAAAATATAATAAAAGCAATTTAAAAGTAAAAGAATAGAAAGAGAAAAGCTCCAGGTTTGAGACTTGGAGATAGGTAGCCTCGTTTAGAGGCCACCCTCTTGCCACTGAGTGCTACCGTTCCTGTGGCTGATCCGATTCACGTTTGTGTGACTCCGTTCCGATGCTTCCTTCCCCTAACACATGACACACCTGGGATGTGTTTCCTGGATGGGGCTTTGGAGGCTAAACCAAAGAGGATTTTATTGGAGGCTGAAATGAAAATAAATAAAAGAGAAAGGAAAAACCACTTTTGTTAATTAGGGGTCCTGATAAAAATACCCCCCAAATACCTGGCTGATGAGCATACCTTTTATTATGGTTAGTAGATCATTTAATGGTTAGCAGTTTGGTTTATCAAGAGGTTATTCTCGGTTTTCTACGTTAGAGTCTTCCTATGATGTTCAACTTTGAGGGGGGGCTGCATGGCACCCTCTGAAAGGAAATGGTTCCTTTAACTACTAAGTTTCGGGATATAATGATTGTATCAGGTGTGTGTCAAGGTCTCTGCTAGGCTATTTTACATCTTCTATGCTAGAATACACTCTGTTTTCTCACCCCAATTAAAAAGCCATATATAACACTCATGATCTTTTCCCCATTGATAACTGTGACGAAAATGGTTTCTCTCATAGCAAAGAGAAGAGAAGAAAACTTTCAGGATGTAGGACCTTAAAAGAAGCAGCTGAAGGAAAATAGGGAAAGTCTCAATTATCTTTACTTCCTGTTGGTCCATAGAACAAAAATTTCAAAGACTATCTTAAATAAATATTCTGCGTATAAAGCCCTGAATTCAGAGATAAAAGACAGAAAGTAAGCAAACTGTCCTCACGAGTTAAAGTTCTCTCAGATGTCTGTCACATAGATGTCACTGTAAGGACTCTGTAGCACTGGGGTTTATAAAATGGATTCTTTCATCCTAACATATCTTGCCTACGTTTTTAAAGGTGCTGAGAACTAGGTGATAATGCAAATGAGAAATGACTTCATTAGTATTGATCTGAAAACTTTCTACCGGTTCGTCAGCATTGACTAATGCACATAAGAGGGGAAACCAGGTTACCTGAGAAAAACAGAGACCAGTCTGTGTTCTCTGGTGATTGTAACCAGATCCTTAGGCGAAGGAGTGGCCGCTGCTGAGCCTGGTTCTCGTATCTTTGAGAATGGCTACCCCTGATCCACAGTCATGCTGGAGGACTCATGAAGTTTTTGCAATAATAATGCACGTGTATTGACTGTCTTCTCAGTCCCCAGACTTCAGCCCTCCTTCTCTGCCTCTAGGACTTAGAGCTAGGGTACCCCACAGAGGGAGCTTCTGCTGGAAGAAAGTCAGCCCTTCCTTCATGGTGCTCGACTCAGGGAGGTATGGGAGCTGGGTTGCTACAATGGCCGGTTGACACCAGAATGCTTTGAAAGAGAAGCTAAGAGAGTTTTCAAAGCAAGCCCTCTGGGAGAAGGAATCTATAAAATGTATAAGGAAGTCCAGAATTTGAGCCTTCAGGTGAATTTTCAGATGACATTAAGGGTGCATTGATGGTAAATGGCTGATGCCACCTAGAGCCACAGGGGACCCCATGGGTTCACTGATTTCATTCACAAATGTACTCCTGGTGCCAGAGGAACAGTAGGAGAAGGTGGATCAAGCCACAGCCCCGTGCACCACCCTCAGTTTTGAATCCATGGATTTAAGGATGGAAAACCATTGGCTAGAGGGGCCCCTAGGGCCTGGAAGAGTGGTTTGTCAACAGAATCTGGCCGAGGCTTTTCTGGGTTGTCTCTGCCTGCCGCTTTTGCAAACGTGACATCCTGCCGGAGTGTGTTTCAGTGTGCCCAAGATCCTGTCTTTTTATTTTTTTATTTTTTTAGTTACTAGGGATTGAACCCAGGGGTGATAACACTGAGTCACATCCCCAGCCCTTTTACTTTTTTGAGACAAGGTCTCACTAAGTTGCTTAGGGCTTCTCTGAGTTGCTGAGGCTGGCCTTCAACTTGCAATCCTCCTCCCTCAGCCTTCCAGCTACTGGGATGACAGGCTGGGTGACCACTCCCAGATTCCAATCTCCTGTTTTAAAAGCAAAGCCCTCTTGTTACCAGCTTCTTATCACTCTCGCTCAGAAGAGGGAGGGAGCTTTTCCCAGTCAGAAGCAAGCGTCAGTTTAAAAACTTGCTTGTGACCTTCCTAGTACTTTAGGTTTGTCCTCTGTTTGGGAAATTCCAATTTCATTGAGCTGGGTTATTTTATTTCAAATAGTATGCAACCAGTGTTTGTCAGAATTCAGATGGGCCAGGGCTAGCATTAAAATCTCCAGGGCAGAAAGCAGGATAAATAAATATTATAAATAAAACATCAAGTCATAAAATCAGTGAGAATGGTTTATAAGTATCAGCTTTTCCTATTATGTGGTTTTGTGCACTGCCTGCAGATTTCATGGAATGGAGTATTTTGTATATCCAGTTTCTTTTAAGGCTGTGTTTCTTCTATAATTCTCCAAATATACTGTAAAGAGATTTTCTTTCTCATCTAATTGTTTTCACTCCACCAAAACGCTGACTAGGAGCTGGGAGAGACTGAGGACGATTATGTGTGTAATCTCTCTGCCCTGCTTGCAGGGATTCTGGAGAACTAGTTCCCAGGAAAACTGAAAGTAAAGGCAGAACGTGAGTGCTCATAGTTGATAAAAACAGCACATGAGATGGGCATCAGAGGAGGGGCCGGTTGTTACTCTCTGGAGGATTCCTTCAAGAGTTTAAAAACTGCCAGGCACGGTGTCACATGCCTGTGATCCCAGCAGCTTGGGAGGCTGAGGAAGGAGGATTGCAAGTTGAAGGCCATCCTCAGCAACTTAGAGAAGCACTAAGCATCTTAGCTAGAACTTGTCTCTAAATAAAAAGTAAAAAGGGCTGGGGATGTGACTCAGTGGTTAAGCAGCCCTGGGTTCAATCACTGGCATCAAAAAAAAAAAAAAAAAAAAAGAAAGAAAGAAAAGAAAAGAAAAAGGAAGAAAGTTTAGAAACCGAGTTCTCTCTTTGAAGCCCTTAGATTTGTGCTGTCAGGGAAAGAGGAAGATACCGATAACATAGGAGCTGGAGGTTGGGAAATAACTACAATTCCACAGTCGTTGTGACATAAGCCTGATCAGAGTAATGAATCAGGCAAAGCCAAACACTTAAATGAATATTGAATTAAAAATAGAATTTTAGTCGTACAACTAAGAGAAGAATGTGATAAGTAGAATCAAGAATGTTGATGTGAAAATGGATATTTTTGTTGATTTTATTTTTGTTTGGTTTTATACTTTATTTTGCTCCTGTTGGTGGTGGTGGAAAATGGGGAGCTACAGAGAAAAATTAGTTTGAAAAATGTGGAAGTATCAGTCTGGAGATGCAGACCTGTTAGGGAGATGAAAAACAGGTTCTTTGCTTGAATGAGAGGCTTTGAGAAGACGACTTGAGAGTGGATAGTTTAATATAGGAGACTTTCTGGAGGGTTCATCCAAAATGTTATTGCTGGAAAATCCATAATCTTGTATATATACGTATATAGGGACATTTATAGCTGTTGTAGGGGGAATATAGAAGAATCAAGAGACAGGGTTGAGCAATGTATGGTTGACTGGATTAGAAACAAATGCATATCCTATTTTTACCTGATATGCATCTGTTCTTATACAACAACTCAACTCCTTAATTAAAAAAAAGTACTGCAAACAACATAACCAACACAAGTCTCCAACCCCTCTTCCCAAAGTGCAGACTGTGACCCATGGACCCTCGGCTCTGATACCTGATTCATTGATATCACCAAAGTTCCCTTAGGGACTTTAGTGTGGCAGAGTGGTGACACTATGTCCAAGGATGGAGGATTTGAATTCATGAGCTTCTATGCAGAAAACCCTTGCTTCTGCTATTTAATAAGGAACTCACACTATAAACCAATCATAAAGTAAATAGAAGACAGCAAAAGTTCTAAGATTTAGAAAGAGATCCTGTCTCATACATGGGCTGCTAATGAAATGCCAGCAATGAATCTTTGAAGTGCTTCAGGAGATGAATTTAGCTCCTTAAAAACAGTTTAAGCGCTTAGGGGATCCTATTCCCGAATTTTTCCAAACAGTTGCTTAAGAAAATTACATGAAGTGTAAGAAAGGGAATACAGAAGGCATCCTGAGATGAACATTAAACATTTGACTTTGAATTATTGCATTGAATGTTTCTATAATGGTTAATTTGTCCCAAGGTACTGATAATGGATGGTCCCTATTTTGGAGCATCCTTTCAAAATTGAATTATGTACAAATTAAGTCATGAGAAAATTTCAACTTAGAGACAGAGGAAGTTTGCAGCTTAATAGTTGCCAAAAGGGCCACATCCGGTAACACACACCTGCAATCTCCGTGACTCAGGAAGGCTGAGATAGAAGGGCTGCAAATTTGAGGCCAGCCTTAGCAATTTAGTGAGGCCCTAAAGAACTTTGAGAGATCCTGCTCAAAAATAAATAAATAAATAAAAAATAAATAAACTTCAGGAGAAACGAGAGAGCAAGGGATGGGAGGAAGAGGGAGAGGGAAGTGCTGTGGGATACTGGTGAATATTGTTATTTTGTGTGCGTGTATTAATATGTATTAACAAATCCCATCATTATGAACAAAATGAATGCACCAATAAGAGAAAAAAGAACGGGTTGGAGTTGTGGCTAAGTGGTTAAGCACCCTTGGGTTCGATCCCCAGTACTAAAAGAAAAAATACTTCCCAAAAAGGATTTATTTGTGGGCCTGGTGCTGATGTACCACTCCCCACCCTCTGAAAAAAAAATTACCATAGAGCAACTAATGGATTCTTCCATGGTGATAACTAGAGGCCTTCTTGGGGGACTCAAGCATTCCCCAGGCTTCTCTGGTGACATGAAATAGCATCCCACAGCAGGTGGCAGACCTTAGGCCATCCTTTCTACCTTTTGATGTAAGATGCGTATCAGCTTTATCAAACGCACTGTGTAAAGCACCTCGCTGGGATGCGCGTGCTTCAGTGCCTCCCGGTGTGCGTGTGCCAGTCCAGTTTGAACCTTTCCCTTGGCCTCCACAAATGCCCTTTCTGGCACGTTTGCTCTGTTTTGAATTTGCATTCGCTTTCCAAGTCCCATTATCTCATTAAATCATTTACGTGCAGGAGGGGAGATGCACTGAGCAAAATGCGCTGAGCATAATTGCACAACTTGTTTTTGATGGGTTCCACCTTTTCAACAAATGCATTTGGAGTAAAAACCTATATAAATAGCTTAATTAAAGCCAGGCTTTTTAGTGTTAGGAATCAATGTTTTTGACAGAATGGTGCAGACTGAGTTTAAAAACTCAGAATAGTTTTTAGGAGCTCTGAATGACACATTAGCGACTTTGTTACCTTGTGTGAAGGTTTTGTCTTGGCATAATGTAAGAGAGTTCTTTCCCGGGGCTGGAGCCGTGGTTTAGAGGTTACCGCGCTTGTCTGGCATGCATGAGGACGCAGGTTCGAACCCCAGCACCATTTACACAACCAAGTGTTGGAGCAATGAAAGAAAGCCACATGGAAAACTAAGTAAAATTGATTCTCTTTCTCTCTCACTGTCCCTCTCTCTCTTAAAAAAGAAAAAAAAAAGTTCTTTCCTAACTGGTATTACAATTGTTAAACACTTAGTAATCATGTAATATCACTTCTCTCCCTAGTATAAGCTCAGCTTTCTTCTGTATAGAATGGACATTACTTTTTCCACTTTAATTTTTGAATTATTTTAAGACCTGAAATAAAGGAATTTTTGATGCATGTTAACAGAATCTACTTAGAAGCCTCAAATTCACCCTGCCCAGGACTAAATATCTGGCTTCCAGGTAAATTGTCCAAATAGACATAATTACTTAGGATTTGATCTTATATTTAAAAGAGAAAAGAGATGGGGGGAGAGAGAGAGAGAGAATCAACTTTATTTATGTTTTCATCTGGGTTTCGTTTTTCTGACACTTCGTTGTGTACGTGGTGCTGGGGTTTGAACCCGGTCTCTGTGCATGCCTGGCAAGCCCTGTAACCACTGAGCCGGTGTTCTAGCCCATATCATAATTTTGACACATGGCTGTTGTGCCTGTAATCTTCAGATCAGAAGTTTTGCTTGGTTTATTCCTGGGCCTACCACTTCCTTGTCTAGTGACTTTGGGTCACTGACAGTCATTCTACACCTCCATTTACTTTTTTTTAAAAAAATAACTTATTGGAATGCTTCAATGAGATAATCAATATTAAATGATCAAGTGCCGGCTCGCATTTAGCTGTGAGTTAGCGCTCATTGTTTCTACTTTGCTGATGTTTTCATTGGCAATCTTCCTTGGATGTGGATGCAATAAATAGTGTCGTAAGTCACTTGGGATCCTGGGAAGGATTAGATGGTTCAGAAAGCTGCTGTGCTCAAGTTGGAACCCTTAACATTTGTAAGACAGTCTTGTTTGTAAGAGACCAAATGGAGAATTGGGGTTTGGGCCAGAAAAGTGGTTCCTTCCCACCACCTTTCAGTAATAGAAGTCACAGAAATTATTGGGTCACTGAACTCGATTGATAAGGGATTCATACAACATTGCTGGTCACTCTCTTCCACTTGGAGACCCCAGGCAACTCAAACACCGAGGTGGTGACAGGGTAATTGCTGTGTGTTGGCTGGCATGGAATTGTGTGTGTGCAAACTCATTTGTGTTTTGGAGGAAAAGCAGGAATTCTTACATGATTTCATAAAAGTTGTTGATTTTTCTCTTTTGGGGGAAAAATTTTATTTATTCTTCCACTCATACACACATACATATTTTTCTCCTACCAGAATAGTCTTCCCCATTTTCCATTGCAGATGAGGTCTTTTTTCTGGGCACTTGATCATCGTACATTGGTGTAGTGTTGTAGCTTCTGTGTTTTGTCCTATTTTATACTCAAAAGAGCTTAAGAGAAGGGCTTAATCTCTGTTGCGTGTTCTTGTACTAGTAATTGCTGTACCTGCCATTCTTTCTGTCTGAGTAATTTTCAAGGTTTCCATTTAGTTTTAAGTCCCACTAAGCATTTACCATTACGTTGTTCACTTCATTTCCTAAATTTCTTTTTGTTTTATCGGTTCAGCATTACCTTACATAATGAAGGGTTTCGTTGCTTCACATTCATACATGCGTACGTAATGACACAGTAGCTTAAACCCGATCCTCCCCCAGTATTCTCCCTTTCCCCCATTTCCCAATATTATGTCTCCTCTGTAATTCCCCCATTGTACAGAAATAACCATATAAGTGTATTCTGATCATTGACATTTCTAGAATTACATGCCTGCCTGGGTATATTGGGGCTTCTTATGGGAGTGAAGTGTACACTACAGTCCCTTTTCCCCCCATCACCCTCCACTGCTTCATAGTTCTAGTCCCCATAGCTTATGTGTTACTTCAGATTTTGGTGGGTCTGTTAAATAAACTTGACTGACTTTCATCCTATCTTAGGTTTTACTCTAGCTTCCACAGATGAGAGAAGACATTTGATCCTTAAGTCTCTAGTTTTGGCTTGATTTTTCAGCATGAATTTTTCCATTTCCATCCATTTACCTGCAAAAGCCATAATATCATTCCTTCTAATAGCTGAGTAGAACTTCGTGGTGTGTGTGTGTGTGTGTGTGTGTGTATCACAGTTTTTAGATGCATTCATTCAGTGTAGGGCATCTGGTTTGGTTCCATAGATTAGCTATTGTAAATTGAGCTGCTATAAACATTGATGTAGCTGTGTCTCTGTAATAAACTGATTCTAATTCTTTTGGGAAAACACCCAGGAGTGGGTTAGCTGGGTCAAACTATGGGATCATACCTAAATGTTTGAGGATTCTCCACACTGCTTTCCAGAGTGGCTGTACCAGTCTGCAGTCCCACCAGCAGTGTGCTAGTGTTCTTTTCTCCCCACAACCCCTCCAGCATCTGTTATTGTTTGTATTCTTCACCTTTGCCAATCTGACTAGAATAAGGTGGAATCTCAGTGAAGTTTTGATTTGCATTCCTCTGATTGCTAGTGATGTAGAACACTTTCTCATATATCTATTAGCTTTTTGAATTTCCTCTGTTGAGAAGTTTCTATTTAGCTCCATAGCCCATTTATTGATTGGAGTGTTTCTGTTTTTGGTGTTCAGATTTTTGAGTTCTTTGTATATTCTGGATATTAGCCCCCTGTTGGAGAGGTAGCAGACCATGATTTTCTCCCATTCTGTAGGTTCTCTCTTGACACTCTTGAGTAATTCCTTAGCTGTGCAGAAGCTTTCCAGTTTGATGGCATCCCACTCGATTCTTGGTTTTAATTCATGTGTTATGGGTTGCTTTTTCTCTTTTAAATTCAAGATATTAGAAGTTCAGAGAATTTTGTGGTAAGCTCCAAGTAACCCCTGTTGGACCCCTATCAGGGGATGCTGTGATTCCACACTTAAACTAACCATCAGAACCAACAGCCAGAGAGCAAGATATAAGATATTATCCCAAATGTTAGAAAGCTCTATTTATGGAATGAAGATATGTATATATATCCTCACATACACATACATATATGTGTATATATATATTTATTTATTGCTATATACTATTAGACAGTTCAGTTGATTCTTTTTTCATCTAATTATTAAATAGCAATTATTTTTTATCTAATCATTCAACAGCTATTTATTAAGTATCCATTGGGCTCTGTTGAAAGAAACAGAATTAGCATGCATTCATTCATTTCTAGGGAGTATCATAGTATTGTAGGGTGCTAGGGATTCACCAGGAAATACCATAATTATGTTCTTTGTCTTCAGAGAGCTTATAGTCCAGTGAAAGAGGTAACCAGTCAGTAAACAGATATCTGATTTAATGACAAATAGCAGGGACAGCTCTGTGGCCAAGAGAAGTAGGCTTAAGAAAAAAATCAGATTGCTCTAAGACAAAGAATGACTGTAGCAGATTTTATTTTGTTAATTGTCTGTACCAAACTACATAATTGGCCATAAAAATTAATTTGGGTGTACCAAAATTGTGTCAGATTATGATGTATCATTTCATGTAGGAATTAGCTTTTACCTATGGAAGGGTGACTCCAGAATGAGAAGCAGGTGAGGAATTTTCCCACACTATGCTTCTTGGCTTAAAGACCAAAAAACTTAAGAGTTATCTTGGTTAAAATCAGAACATAGGTAATGGAAGAATGGGGTTGGCAGTATGTCCTTTGTCTCTGAGATGCAAAACTCTTTTCTTTTTGTCAGATGATCTCCCATTTGAGGTTTCCTTGTGCCTACAAGTCCATTGTTATGTGCAAATGCATTATGTAGCATTATGGTTTAGATATGAGGTGTTCCCAGGAAACTCATGTGTGAGATAATGCACATAAGTTCAGAGGTGAAATGATGGGGTTATAGGAGCCTTAACCTAATCAGGGCGTTGGTCCCCTTGCCTGCACAACTGGGTGGTAACTGTAGGCAGGTAAGGTGTGGATGGAAGTGGTAGGTCACTGGGGATGAGCCTTCGGAGTGTATGCTTTGTCCCTGGTGAGTGGAGCGCTCTCGCTCTGCTTTCTGTGTCCTGAGCTGTTTTTCTTCATCATGATATTCTGCTTCAGCTTCAGTCCAGAGCAACGAATTCAGCCATCTGAATCTTCTGAAACCTTGAGCCAAAAGAAACTTTTCCTTCTGTAAAATGGTTCTTCTTGGGTGTCTTGGTCACAACAGTGAGGAAGCCAACTAAAGCAAATAGCATCTGTAGGCAACATTAACTACGACCACAGGCTACAGAATTTATATTTTAGCTCTGCTACCGCTTAGTTCTATAATGTGGGCCAAAATAATTAAACTTGCTTCACCTCCATTTCCTAATTTAGAAAATGGAAATAATAAAATGTATTCAATAATTACAGTTTTGGAGATGAAATGAGTTAATGCATGCAAGTCACTTAGCAATGTAGCCTCATATAAAGGAAATGCTAAAAAGTTATTAGATCTTTATTCAATCAAGGATGCTCCATTAATACATTACAGTATTTAGTACAGAGGGGCTATTCAGTCATGTTTGATGAATATGATTTTAAAAATGTAGCAGTTCCACTTTTTAATCTAAGAAGTCTAGAAAAACTGCCCCCGTTGATTTAATTTCTTGTGCATTCCTGATACTATAATCTTGGGTGGCTGTAGTAGAATCTCTTGGTCTCTGGTGTTGATTTACAGTAATTCCCAACCAAGTAAATGTAAGAAACACACTTGCTGAACAGAAACAGTTTTTGCTTTCAACATACTGTAGGAAATTAATTTTTCCTAAACCTCTCCAAAGAAGGTAAATAGATTTAGTTATCTGCCAGATGGAGAAATGGAAGCAATGAGTCCCTAGATTCCACTTTTTTTTGCTGAGATTTCCAAGTGGCTTGACTTCATCTCTAAATCATTAACTCCCCTCTTTCTTTTCAAAGCTTTCCTCTCCAAAATGACATAGGGAGGGATTCATCAACAAACTGATGTCCATTCTTAAAGCAATGACTGGGGCTAGTGTCTGTCATTTGGTTTTCCCTCCCATTGAACTAAGTATTTATTTTGCACAACAAGGACTCCTCTAATGAGATCACACATTCTGGTGACCTGTAACTTGCAGATGAAAACAAGATTTTTCCCCCTACCAATTGCTTTTAAAAATGTGTCGATATATTCTATTTTATCAGGGATAGACATCTTCATATTTCATTTTCATATTTTTGAGTATTCTGTGTTATCTTAATGCAATACAGATAAGAAATTAAAATATGAAAGGTCACAGAGAGTGGGGGTCAGCATTCTGGTCTCAGACGAGTTCTCTTTGGTGTTCACTTAGCCATGTTTGGCCTTGACCACTGAATTAAATATCTCTACCCGCTCCTACTTTGATCCTCTCAGATGAATAATTTCTTAAGGAAATGTAGCATCTTTGTTTAAAAGCTAAATTGCTAATGACTGAAGCTTTTTATAAAATGAGTCCACACTCTTTACACACACACATATATCAATATGCGTAACAGAGATTTGACATCTATATCTTTTATATGTGTGACGTGTGTTTATACAAACATATGCACACACTCTTTGTTGCTTCTTTTACTTGAAACTAAGACTCTTGGAGATATTATATTCTCTTTATAGTTAAGCTAATCACTTGTCTTTTATATGTCTCTTTCAAATATCTTCTCTAAAGGCATCTAGATTGCCTATAAAAACGTGCTGTTCTTCCTTACCCTAAACATACCTCACTCACGTTACTCCTCAACACTCCATTCTGTAACAGTTCCTCTGGTCTGACACTCACAGGGTGTACAGCAATACAATTCTGATACTAACCTCCTGGAGTTAGCATAGACCCCGCACCTTAAAGACTCAGTCTTCCCCAGGACTTCCCTTACTTCAGACACCAGCCATACTTTGATGGTTCTCAAGCCACCTGTCCTTCTGATGGAAAGAGGATAAGTTTTCAGATTTGCATAACCCCAGGAGGCTCAGTAATATTCTTGAATAATTCACCTAACTAAAAACTGCTATATTTATGATTGTAGTTTCAGTATAAGGGATTCATATATAGTAGAGTCTAGGAAGGAAAAAATAGCTTCCACATATTCTCTTCATGTCATCACCAACCAGGAACTCTGCTTAGCCCTGGAGTCCAGAGGCATGATGGACGAGAACACTGGCCACATGATCCCTCTAAACTCCAGCCCCATCTCCTCCCAGGAGGCCACGATGGCTCCAAGTTCCAATGCTTTAATTACAGAAGTTGGCCTTTCTGTTGACCAGCTTCCATCTGGAAGCTATTTAGCGGCCAACCATGAGTCCCCCTCATTAGGAATAACAGATATTCCTATGATCTTGGAAATTCCAAGGGGTTTTGAAGATCTAAACCAGGTACCAGGGATATGCCCAGGTATTTTATACTATAAACATTCTTTCTCAAAATCAGTTATGTAGTTGAGAAGAGATGGTGAATGGTGGAGGGATGGAGAATTAGTGTCCCTCCCCTTCTTTTATATGAGTTATAGCTCATTAGGAATAAACACAAACAGCCTAAATATTGAGAAAAGGGAGATACAATCTGGAATTAGTGCTAATTTAGTTTTCTCACACCTTCTTAGATTCAAGCCACCCATGCATGCAGGACACAGCCAAATTGATCACTTATCAATAAGAGGTAAATAAGATAGAGGTAGATTTGACTTGCCCAGAAAGGGATCCCAACCCCTTAGATTGATAGCCAAGATAGGCATTGTGCCTAAACACTGGCATGTCTAAGAGGATATCAGGCAATCAGGATACAGCAATAGCTGTATTTGCAGTAACTGTGGACTCAGAGAGACATGTCAACCAATGGATGCTAGTCTTTTGTACCAATTAGATTGATTTCTTCTACACTTTGGCCTGAAAGAAGTAGTCTATGGAGAACTAGGAACAATCCCTAAAACAATACCTTCTTCCATGGGGTAGAGTCTACAAAAAGTTGAGACAGCATCAAACTTATCCACTAACAAGGAGAATCATATGAAATACAAAAGAATTAGGATTGCCAAAATAAGTACTATAATAAAAAATCTCTCATTCACTTTGCTAAATATGATGCATGGATTGAATACTGCCTACTGCCTCTGTTCTTGAAGTAGTCTTTCCGGCTTGGCTTCTGCATGCTCAACACGGCTGAAACTTCTGTGATGTTACAGAATGTGTCCCAGTGAGCACATTCCATGGCCTGGTCTCTCGTGTCAAAATTCTGGATTCCTAGGATCCTCATTAAATATATGCAACCACTCTCTTAGTCATTGCTCACCATGGTATGGTGTGGCTGTGTTTGCAGAAAGCAGTAGGGTGCCATTGAATCTTATAGGAAATGGGGAACGGGTGAAAGCCCAGTACCCAATAACTGTTCAGTCTCAACTATTTTACCCTGATGACAAACATTAAAATGGCAAAGGGTCAGAAGTAGAATAAATACTGAAGTGTATGGATTTTTTGTTTCCAAAGCAGCTGTTAATTTCCAAAATGGAAACAGATCACCCAGAATGATTTTTAAGTTTTTTGTTTTTTAACAGAGTTCCCTGTTTCCTCAGAAACAGCTGTTTCTGTCTTCTAGTGATTCAACTCTGTGTGTCATGAATGTGGAAGGTTGAAACGATATGCCAAGAATTGTAATTCATAGTCTGTTGAATAACTGATCAATAAATTAACAATTGCAAATCTTGTGGATTGTTGTTTGCTGGGCCACTGCATGTTCAAGTCCTTATATTAAAACCTCATCCAGCAATCCAGAAATATGCATAGGGAGAGCTTGAAAAATCTAGCTAATTCACCTTCAGTGACAACATACAGTTCCATGGATTAAGCAGTAATTTCTAAGGTCACTTTTCAGTTGTTAAACAAATGAAGGTATCATTACAGAATGTTCTCCAACCCTGAAATTTTGAATGAGATATGAGATTTTTTTCATATCTGTGAATTAATTTCCCAGATATTTATGTACTAGTCCAGATATTTACGTAATCTACTTAACAGCAAGGAAGACATTTATCTAAAGAACTCTAAGGTGAAAATATATATACTTCATTTTTTACTTTACTCTTCAGTAAGACTATAATTATAGCTGTGGTAGAGAAAGCTGTTAGGAAATATTTTTAGGTGCCATTTATAAAAAAGACATCTTGATGGGTAGTTCCATGTGATGGGCTCCATTTATAAGGAGGTATCGCAGCTTGGAGCCTTAGTGTTGGGTTATCTTGAATTTTCTGTTTAAGAAAGAGATGAGTTTTGAAGTACATGCATGTTATCAGATAAACAATGATTTTTTTCCCATTGATATATTGTGTGTGTGTGTGTGTGTGTATGCAGAAACATACCTAAATGTCTATTATGTATATGCTCTGATGCCAGAAGCCAGCCAGCCTGCCTGCCTTTCTTTCTTTCTTTCTTTTTTTCTTTCTTTCTTTCTTTCTTTCTTTCTTTCTTTCTTTCTTTCTTTCTTTCTGAGAGAGGGATAGTGAAAGAGAGAGAGAATCAATTTTATTTAGTTTTTCATCTGGTTTTTGTTGCTCTGATATATTTGTGTATGTGGTGCTGATGTTTGAACCTGGGTTCCCATGCATGCCAGGCAAGTACCATAGCCAGTGGGCCACCGTTTCCAGCCCTGCGAGGTGCCTTTCTTAATTATATCACTTACCATGAAGCTTTAACATTATCTTTGTAATTATCTACAACTGTTGTTAGACTAAGCTTCTTAAAGCCAGGACCTGTATCTCATTTGTGATTGAAATTGTTTCAGTGCTAATCTTATTTTAGAGTAAGAACTCAATAACGTTTATGATGAATGAATGACTGAATGAAGGGCAAGGGGTGGAAAAAAACATTAGGCCCAGAGCAGTTTGCAGCTTTAGTTGCATTTGTAGTTTTTCCTTATTTGAGCCAGCAGAGGTCACAGGCACAGACTTCCCTCTTAAATCCTCAATGTGGATGAAAAGGTGCAATAGAAAAATGAGACAGAAAGAAAGAATCCAAGTTTTTATAACAACCTGACTTCATGAACTTTTGTATATTTTTGTGTACTTGTCATTTCTTTTGGATTCCTGTTGAAATTCAAGTTCCATGAAACAACATGGTGTTCCGGTGCCCTGCACACTTGGTATTATGGGACTGTCTCTCTGGGATCTCAGCTCAGGCACTTCCTGAAACTGTGTTAATTGGCACCCCTGCAGTTTTAAAGAGCTCCATGTAGCTTCCCAAGGGGTTCATTCCTTTTTCTCACCCAGAAAACAAATTGTACAAAGGGAAGATGTTGCTATTAGAAAAACAAAAATTGGGGAGTTTTTCATAGACAAAATTACGAACCTAAATCATCATCTAAAATTCCTGCCACAGTTTAATGTTAATGAATGTAGTGTGCAAAAATGGATAGGCATAGGATTGGAAATGAAGTGAGCTTTAAAATCCCATCTCCGGCTGTTTTAGTCAGATTTTCACTGCTGTGACCCAAGGGCCTGACAAGGACAATTTAGGAGGAAGAGATTAATTTAGGGGATCACAGTTTCAGAGGTTCCAGGACATAGAAGGCTGGTTCCATTCCTTGGGGCCCAAGAGGAGGCAGAACTTCGTGGAGGAAGGCATGGGTCCAGGAAGTAGAGATTTCAAGGCGTTACATAGGGAAGCAGAGCAGAGAGAGAAACTCTGCGCCAGATATAGAATATGCAGCCCAAGGCAAGCCCCAACACCCCGCTTCCTCCAGCCATACCCTACCAGCCTGCAGTTGCCAGTTAATCCCTACTAGGGGACTAACTCACTGATTGGGTGAAGGTTTTTACCACCCAGTCATTTCACCTCGGCCTCCCAAAAACTGTCACGTGGGAGGACACCTCACATTCAAGGCATAATACCAGCATTATTTAGAAATGTGAATATTTTTAAAGAAAAGTTCACATGCCACAAAATTCTCAGATCATAAAAGAGTAATTATTGAGTTTTGGTCAGTGTATGCACCTGCATAGCCCTTATTTCATGGGTGTATAGAATGTTCCTATCAACACAAATCTTCCTTGTGTCCCCTCTGACAAACCCTTTCTCATTTAAATGCACATCATTTGTAGATTTTCATCATAAGACATTGGTTTGACTGTTCTTGAACTCCTGGGCAAGGGAGTCATACACGATGTACCTTTTGTATCTGGTTTATTTGGGTTAAAATATGGCTTAAAATATTCATTTCTTTTGTGTGATGGCTAGCTTGTTCCTTCATGGGCCTGACTTGTATTTTGCGTTATGAATGCATCTGGATTTGTTGAACTGTTTTCCAGTTGATGGACATGTATGTGACTTTCAGTTTTTGTTTATTGGGAATACGTCATTATGAACTTATTTGAACAAGTCTTTGAAAATATCGATTTCCTGTTTTCTTGGAAATTACTCAGTAGTAGAATTGCTGGGCTCTGAGGTAGCTTTATGTTTAACAGTATTAAAATCATCCAAAATGTTATCCAAGGAAGTTACTCCATTTTTCAATTCCACAAACAACCTCAGATGGTTAAAGTGGCTTCACGGTGTCTCAACTTTAGATTTTATCAGCATTTTCAGTTGTAGGCTTTCTAGGGTTTAGCTTGAAAGCTTGAAGACTTTTTAGATCTTAATATATTTCAACCATTTTTCTTATGCTTACTTTTTGCATGATGTAGCTTTTCCCATTTTCTTAATATATTTTTGTATTTAAATTCCATACGGGGGGGGGCTGGAGCGGTGGCTCAGCAGTTAGGGTGCTTGCCTGGCATGCACAAGTACATGGGTTCAAACCCCAGCACCCACATGCACAACTAAGTGTCAGAGCAATGAAAGCCATGTGAAAAACTCAATAAAAATTGATTCTCTTTGTCTCTGTATCTCTCACTGTCCTTCTCTCTTTAAAAAAAATAAAGTACATACGGTATCAGTAGCATGTAATGGGGTCTTCATTTTTATCCTCAGTTCATATGAGTACTGAATAGATGTTGATGCAATACAATAATGTTTAGGTCTGTCATTTTCATCCTAGTATATTTTGTGTGATTTCTTAAAATCCTGCATTCCTCCTGTCATGTCTTCTATTCATCTGTAAAATATGTGTTAGATTGATTTAATGTCTTTTGGCTAAATTGTTTTCATGACTTTTGGTTATACAATTTTTATATTCTTTTGGAGACGTCAATCTGCACCTTAATCTAGCACAGTTCATGCAGAGATAATAATGTACTACTTCACATCAAATGTAAGAGAATTTCAAAGGTACAAATTCATTTAGCTTATCCCTAGGCTATGTGATTTTTGTCAACTGATGTGTTACATCGCTCTGTAACGTACATCTCATACTGTTAAAATTTTTGCATTTAGCAATTTTCTTCTATAAAAGCTAAGAAAAGATAGTTTATTTATCCAGTTACTACTTTTTAAAGTTCTATTTATTTCCTAGGTTGACCAGAGCCTGAAAAAGTTTGTATTAGCATTTCCTGTTTGCAGTTCTGCTGCCAATCAAAAGTGTTAGTGATCCTTTGTCTTAATGTGTTCTATTTATTTACTGTAGTTGTATTTGTTTTGTTTTCTGTTTTTGTTTATTTCCTCATCATATGGATGCCCCACCTCCCCCAAATTTAGAATTGTGGCTAAAAGTTGTATTCTCACAATGCTATTCCATTGTACCCTGACTGTCATTGTTTCTAAAGAAGAGTCAGCATACCTGCAAGTCCCTTTCATTAGTTTATAAAGTGCTCATTTTATCTGGCTGCTTTCAAGATTTTGTGTTTATTTTGTTTTCTGAAGTTTGTGATGTGTCAAGGTATGGTTTCCTTTGTGTTCTTACTGCTGAGAATTCAATGAGTTTCCTGTTTCTATAAGTTGAGATGTTTTCCGTGAATTGGAGAATATTTATCTAGTTTCTCTTTCCACATATTTTTCCTATGACATTCTGTTTCCTTTCCTTCTTGAGACTCCAATTAAACATATATTTTATTCTTTTAAATTGTCCCACAAGTCACTAACAGTGTTCATGTTCTTTGTTCAATTATTTGGTCTCCCCTTTACATTGAATGAAGTCTGTTTATGGGTCACATGGTCTGGTGACCCTTTCTTTGACTATCTGAAGAGTTTTGTTAGGTCAGTCTAGCATATATTTATTTTTGTTTCATAAAAATGGATGTTTGATAATTATAGAAATTTATTTTTTTACCAGGGACTGAACTCAGGGGTGTTTAACCCCTGAGGCACATTCCCAACCCTTTGTATTTTGAGAAAAGATTTCACTATGTGGCTTAAGGCCTTGATAAGTTGTGGATGCTGGCTTTGAACTTGTGACCTCCTGCCTCATCTACCTGAGAGGCTGGTACAACTATAAAATTTCTATGTGATTCCTTTCATAAATGTACCTTTGCTTTCCGAGGGTTCTCTGTGTAGTCACCCGTTGACTACATATTTTCCTTAAGATGACAATATAGTTACAATGTGTGCTTTAAACATTTTTTCTATTAATTCTAATAATTTGGAATCTGTTTCTATTGGCTTTTTTTTCTTGACTGTGAAAATATTCTCATGTTGTTTTTAAAATTTATATTCAAAATTAAGAACAGTATCTGACAGGGTCTATGGATTCTATTATCTTCCTATAATTTTTTTTCATATGCTGTTAAAATTCTGGGTTATCAGCTTGAATTTGTGGAGACTTTTTATTTCACACATTATTTCAGCTTTGTTTCCCATTGAAGGCAAGTCTCAGCCTTTGCCCCAGTAGTATGTTCATGAAGTGTTTGTTAAGCCTTTGTAATTTGATGGGTTTCAAATCCTAAATTCTACCTCCCTACCATAATCAGAAACTGAAATCTTGGCTCAGGTTTTATGAATTTGTAGGGATTGCTTCTGTGCAATCATTGGAGTTTCCCCATGCAAATTTATCTCAGGAGTCAGCAAGGTGGACAAAATATGTTTTGTGGCCAATGATTCTAGTACACCCTGACATTACATCTCTGTAATTTGATTGATGCCAAGATTTTGAGTTACAACATCGATTCTTCTCATTGTTTCACTTCTCCTTATCTTTTTCTATCTGCATTTCTATAATTAGATATGTTCTAATGTTTAGTTGCATGGCCTCTTTACAATGTTCTTTTCTACTGATTAGTCTTGACCTTTTCATTTGTTTCTTCGTTTTCTCAGATTACATTACAACTGTGTCCGGGGATCCTACACCTACTAAATTAAGATGATTGGTACTCAGTTTTTGCAGTATACCTGGTCATTGTAACTTTGGTAGTTTTTTGCTCCAAGGGTTTGAATTTCAGAGTTATAGTAGAAATAAAATTATTAAAAATTATTGAGGTATCATAAAAAATCAAACACATGTAAAAGTGGGTGAGCAAGGCAGTAACCATCTGAGCAAGGCAGAGGCTGTGCTCACAAAGGGGATCTGATGAGCAGGCACACTTGGGCAGGCAATGTGCCTGCTTATATCTCCAGTGTGACACACTCCTTCCTTCATTCTGACTGGAGGAGCTCAAGGGTACAGTCTGTGATTGACTAATATGAAATTGGGGTGGTTACAATAAAGAGCTCTGGGTATAGCAGGATATCTCATAAGGTACTAAAAAATGGATTACTTCTGACTACATAGTTTCCCAACCTAAGATGTCTTCCTGTTTCATGTAAAACTTAGATTACTACATTCTGAAAATGGACCATCAGACTTCCTATTTCTCACAATTGGGTTTTTACCTTGTCTGACTTTTCAAGTTCTTCTCTCTCTATGCTATGAAGTGAGTTTTGCATACTCCCCAGAAAAGTGTGATATGCTAGAGCCCTAATTCCTAGTCTGAAGATGTTTGAGATCATGAGGGTGGGGTGACCTTAACTGACGCCTTTATGAGAAGATATTCCACAGAGTTTGATTCCTTTATCTCTCTGTTTCTCATCTACTTCCCCTGCTATTTCCCACTGAGCACTGAGGGTACACTGAGAAGATAATTTTCTGTGTTATTGTTTAGATGTGAGCTGTCCCCCAAAAGCTCATGTGTAAGACAATGCTTGAAAATTCAGAGGTGAAATGATTGGGCTTTTAGAGCCTTAACCTAATGATGTATCAATCTACTTGATTGGATTAACTGCGTGGAACGTATAGGCAGATAGAATGAGGCTGCACTAAACAGGTCACTGGGCTTGTGACTTTGGGTTTATATTTTGCCCTGGAGAGTGGAGCTCACTCTCTGCTTCCTGGGTGCCCTGGCCTGAGCTGCTCTCCTCAGCCACACCCTTCCACCATGATGTTCTGCCTCACTTTGGGAGCAGAGGTATGGAGTTCGTTTGCCATTACCTGAGACTTCTGAAACCATGAGCCAAAATAAACTTTTTCTCCCCTAAGTTGTTCTTGTGAGGTCTTCTGGTCACAGTAACAAAAGCTAAATAAAATACCTTGCAGTCTTGGAAGGGCAACCTCACCAGAAACATTGACATACAAATCTCTTCTTCCAACTTCCGGAATGTGAGGAAAGACCATTCGGGTGCAGAAGCCATCAATCCTGTGATATTTTGTTACGGCAGACTGAGCTGATGGCCCGCTCCACTTACACAGTCTGGTTCCTTATCAGTTATATTTTTTTTCTGTTTATAAAATGTTACACTTATCAATCACTTTCCACTATCAGTACTGCAGAAACAGCTCTCAAATATTGGTAATATCACATCACAGAATCTATGATCTATTCATCGTCCACCCAATATATGCATGTGGGGTGGGCACATTTCTAGAAAGCAAGGCTAAAGGAAGAAATTTTTATCACACTTCAATTCTAGCAAGGTTTGCTGCCAACTGCTGTGGAAACAATGTTCTTTCCAATGATTAATTATGCTTCATTCTATCTTCGATGATGTAAAATACAATAAGGGGGTGAAACCCATTCACATAAAAAATATTTAAACCCAGGTGGTTTATTGCGAACCTGCTATTCTCTCAATCATCATACTGACTTGCTTATATGTGGTTGATTAACTCTTTTTTTAAAAAAAATTTGTGCCAAATAATAGTAATTACTAGAATTTTTTCCTAATTTTTTTTTTTTTTGCACCAGGAATTGAACTCAGGTATGCTTAACCACTGAGCGATATCCCCAACCCTTTTTATTTTTTATTTTGAGATAGGCTTTTGCTAAGTTGCTTAGGTCCACACTAAGTTGCTGAGGCTGGCTTTGAATTTGCAGTCCTCCTGCCTCAGCTACCCAAGCGGCTGGGATTACAGGTGTGTGTCACTGTACCTGGCTTCCTAAACATGTTTGAACATTTTTTAATGTATTATGTGTACACTCATCCTGCACCCTATATTGTTAGCTATCTTTTAAACATCTTCTTTATTATCAGTCATGAGCCCTGTGAAAAAATATTAATTCATGTAGCCTTCCAACAACACTATAGGTTAGGAACTGGATTTCCCTGTTACGGGGGAGCACCAGGTACCAACAAAGTGTCTGATCAACAAAAGCGACATGTAAAACTAAATAAAATTGATTCTTTCTTTCCCTCTTTCAAAAGAAAAAGAAACAGAGCAGAGGAACAGAATAGAGACCTGGAATTGAACCCACACTTCCACAGTCCACTGGTTTTTGACAGAGATGGAAAGAATATGCTGTAGAGAAAGGACATCTTCATGCAGTGCTAGGAAAATTGGATGTCCACATGCAGAAGAAAGAAACTGGGTCCCCATCACTCACCAGTTACTAAGATCAATGAAAATGGATTAAAGATTGCTTTTCCTGTGCACGTTTCTTTTGGAGCATTACAGTTGCACATGACGATGGGATTTGTTGCTACATATCTGTGTGTGTGCGCAAAAGAACAATATAATGTGGCCAGTTTCACTCCCCAAAATGGATTTAAGCTTTAAGTATAAGACCAGAAGTGTGAAACCAAAGCAAAACACAGGAACCAAATGCAAAGATGGACAAATGAGACTATATCAATTATCAAATCTTCTAGACAGTGAAGGAAGTGAGATGGAAGTAACAACCTATGGAATAGGAGAAAAGATTTGTAAACAGTACATCTGACATGGGTTAACGAATACCACAAGAATCCAACAGTACAAAAACAAAATTTAAAAAAATTAAATGATCTGATTGAAACAAAGGACAATAGACCTAGCTAGACATTTTTTTCCGTTTTCTTTTTTTTTTTTTTTTAAACAAGGAGAGTGAGAGAGAGAATCCGTTTTATTTAGTTTTTCACGTGGCCTCCGTTGCTCCGACACTTCGTTGAGTACGTGGTGCTGGGGTTTGAACCTGCGTACTTGCTCATGCCAGGCAAGCGCTGTAACACGGTTGAGCCACCCTTCCAGCCCAAACTAATTATTTCTTAAAGAAGATAGACAAATGGCCAACAGGTGTCTGAAAAAAAAATGTTAAAGGTAAATAGTTGTCAGGGAAAAAAATATTTTCAATTCACTAGCAATGTTGGAATAACATAAATTTGTTTTCAAATGACCTTGTTTGAATTTATATTGGTATTTATATGGTACTTTAGTTCCTAATTAAAATTATGTAGTACAGTCTCACCTGCAAAAATCATTAGCTTCTTAAAAACTCTATTTGGAGAATGTGCATTGGTTTTATATTGGCTGCTATGACAATTTCCACTCCATCCAAATCCGTTTATTTTTTTGCTTCTTCATTTGCTTAGCTAATGATCAAAGTGATGCACTTCTTAAAAACAGAAAGTGAAGGAGAGAGAGCAAGAGAGAGAGAGAGAGAGAGAATCAATTTTATTCAGTTTTTCATGTGACTTTCGTTGCTCCAGCATTGTTGTATAGTGGTGTTGGGGTTTGAACCTGCGTCCTCACGCATGTCAGGCAAGCGCCATAACTGCTGAGCCACTGCCCCAGCCCCAAAGTGATGCATTTTCAAATTTCTAAAATCACAATTTATAACTAAAATCAAGATAATATTATCTTCACAATGGGAATTTCTGAAAAAATTAAACTAGATGAGAAATTGAAGGTCAGTAACAACTTTAATAAAGCAATTAAGAAAACTTTCTTCTCTTTGCTTTCATGAAACCATTCTGCTCCCATCTTGACCCCACTCATGGTCCAATTCTTTCTCCATCAGATGCCTGAGTTTTCAAATTTCTTGGACATTGCTGTTAGGCAGTTGAAATAAACAACCCACATTGCGGATGGTAATTTTCAAGAAAAGAAAGCTCTAAATGGCTGGGATGGCCACACACTTCAAGAGGAGGGCAGCAGTCAACTCAGGCATAATGGCCACAGCTGGGCTGGAACGCACGCAGGACGGTGCAGCTGAGGCGAAGGCCACCGTCGGATTGATGTGGCATGAGGTCCATTTTAGTCTTGGTGTGGGAATCCACATTTTCATTTCTGCAAGTGACCTAGTTCCACCTGTATTTGTCTCTGCGACTTCCAGACACTTGGCAAACTATCTCTGGGATGCACAGAATGATGATCTCGCCCAAAGCAGATGCGTGTCATGTTTTGCATTTGACAGTGGTAGTGAGGAGACGGATTGTGTGTCTGACAGGCGAGAAAGTCCTGCGCAGCCTTGGGTGGCCAGGACACCACCAGTGCAGGATGAGAAAATCATGCAACCCGCTGAGCGAAGGTGCTGGGTGTTTAGCACAGTGTCTGGTGGACACCGATGGAATGAGGCCCACATACCATTGTGAAGCGACCGAGCTTCTTATTAAAGGGAGGAGGAAAAGAGCCCACTTTATTTATTCACCTGGTGTCTGTTGTTCCTCCACTTAGTTTTGCGCTGGAGATCGAATGTGGGTCCTCACACATGTCAGGCAGGTTCTCTACTGCTGAGCCCCTGCTCCAACCCAGGAGCTACCCTTTAAAATACACGGGATGTACCCTTGGGCCTGCATCACAGGGAGTGAGACAGAAGATGGCCTGGGTTGGGGCCAGCGCAAAAGGGCAGGCTCAGATCACAGAGCGTTGATGTTATTTCATTCAACAACCTCCTGGAATCCCAGTGGCTCTGGAGGCCCAGACAGGAGGATCGCAATTTCAAAGCCAGCCTCAGCAGTTTGGCAAGGTGCTAAACAACTTGGGAAGTTCCTGTCTCAAAGAATAAAAAGGTCTGGGGTTGTGACTCAAGGGTTAAGTGCCCCTGGGTTCAATCCCCAGTACTGAGAAAGATAGAGAGAGAGAGGGAGAGAGAGAATGGAGATACTCAGAACACAAACTGTATGCAGGCATGGAGACAGATGACTGTGAATGCCTTCTAGGAACTTGATAAAAGTTTGTTGAATGAATATTTAATAGACTCTATAGCACAACTGCATAAGTTTTCTTAAGTTGCCCGGTCCCATAAATCCATTCTTCCAGGGGGGTCTTCTCGAGAATAATAAACTTGACGATGACCATGAACTTGGCAATGAGTAACATAACAAAAATATGTTCTAGACAGGACAAGAGCTCCAGAAGAGTCTAACCTTGGGAAAGAGCATTCCGGAAAACATCACTGGTCACAAGTAAATGTTATGAAATGGGTACTGGGGTTGAAGTTCCACAAGAGCTGCGGGCTTGAGAGTTTTATATTTTAAGAAGAAACACCAGTAAAATCAGTTGCCCTTGAAGTCTATTTCATAATATTCTCAGTTGCAAGTAGCTGGGGAAGAAATGCTTTCAAGAAATTTAACAGTGCTTTGAAGAAACTCAGAGACGATAGGGTGAGTTATTTTTAGCATTTCACCTAAACAGCAGGTAAGATGGAAAGATGAGAGATACAAACTAGATGCATCAGTTGGGAGTTTCTTGTCCTTTTAAGTGGTGGGAGTAAGTGGCCCAGTTTAAGTGGTGGGATATTGCTACGGACCCAGCATCAGAGAGCTGGAATAAAAGGTGAGGCAGGAGAGAGGGCAGTGCTTTCATCAGATGTTTAAGAGTAAAAGCAGGTGGAAGAGAAAACTGGTAGGAAAGGAATGCATATGGTCCTATGGATTACAATTTTTTTTTTTTTGTAAAGAGAGAGGGACAGTGAGAGAGAAAGAAAAGAGAGTCAACTCTATTTAGTCCTTCACGTGGCTCTCATTGCTCCAAAACCTTGCTGTGTATGTGGTGCTTGGGTTTGAACCTGGATCCTCGTGCATGCCAGGCAAGTGCCCCAACCTCTGAGCCACTGCTCCTCATCATTATTCAATGTATCAGCTGGTAGAGTTGCTTGAGGGAGAGGTGCCATTTATAGTGGAAACTATGTTATAATTGGATGTAATTTAATTTGGTGAGTTTATCAAGTAGCACTTGATGGTGTTGAAAGAACTGTAGTCTTCTACATTCTATAGTTGAGAGGCAAAAGGAACTGTCAATCATCCGTGTGTGGGATCCATGTTGGGGCTCTGTCTGCTGTAAGAAGGGACATGCGTGGGTGGCCTCCAGCTGTATGGAGGAGCAAGGATTCCAAGCAGAAGTTGGGAAAGGCGCCTTGGAGAAATGCAGCATTACTGGTCCGCTATTGGATGGAGATCCACTCCCAGGTTTCTGAAGAAGCAGTAATCTTGGATTCCCTTAGAAGCAGGTATCTCAGTCCATTTAATATTGCTGTACCTGAGCAAATCATAAAGAAGCCAAGTGGTTTATAAAGAAAAGAAGTTTCTTTAGCTGATGGTTTTAAAAGTCCAAGAGCAAGGTGCAAACATCTGCTTGTTCTCTGCCAGGGCCCCTTCCTGAGTCATGGCGTGGCAGAAGGCATCACGTGGAGAGAGAGAGAGAGCATTTAGAACAAAGCCAGTCCAGAAATAGCCCATTAATCCACTAATCCACCAGTCCACACATGGATTAAGCTGTTCAGGAGGACAAAGCCCTCTTGACCCAGTTACCACTTCAGAGTCCCACCTGGTCCCACCTCTTAGCACCTCACAATGGGGACTCAACGTCACTGTGAGTCTTGGTGGCAACATCACACTGCAGGGCAGTGTCTGCCACCCCACTAGTTTTACTCTGCCTTGGAACCTTACATTCTTCTTTTACGCTTTTCTCTTTGTTTCTTGGCCTCTTGAGATCTGTACTTCTCTATCAGTGTTTTCTTCTTTGTGATTCAAGTTCAAAGACAGGCAAAGAGGAAAATTTGGTGCCTTTTTTCTATACCTTTAATAACCATCTCATTTAATTTCTTAATCCAGACCAGATTAGCATTTTGATAGCTGCTTTGGGCAAATAAGTAGCCTTCTGGTTCAATCCATGATGGCCAAGATGACCAACCACATAACACTCCCCCAAAACGTCATTTATGTGGAAGGCACCGCTCGTGGGGTGTGGTCCTCAGTAGAAGGTCCAAGTTTCCAGTTTCTCCAGCATGATAGGATTTGACGTAGTAGCAGGAGTC
>PVKS010016820.1:0-43308 GCA_004027875.1 Aplodontia rufa
AGGAGGAGGAGAAGAAGAAGAAGAAGAAGAAGAAGAAGAAGAAGAAGAAGAAGAAGAAGAAGAAGAAGAAGAAGAAGAAGAAGAAGAAGAAGCAGAAGCAGCAGAAGCAGCAGCAGCAAAGTACTGTAGCCAGGTGCCCGTAGTGCATGCCTCTAATCCCAGAAACTGGGGAGGCTGCGGTAGGAGGATCTCAAAACTGAGGCCAGTCGTAGCAACTTAGCAAGACCCTAAGCAGCTCAGCAAGACCCTGTCTCAAAATTCAAAATAAAAATGGCTATAGATGTGGAGTGGCGGTAAAGCACCCCTAGGTTTAATCCTCAGTGTAAAAAAAAAAATAGCAACTAACCACCGGCACAGACCACTAGGCATCTCTTCCCTGGCACAAACAATTAATACGATAGTTTCTGGAAGGCCGTCAGGTTTTCAAGCATCCTCAGCTACAATGAAGCTTACTGCTTTTTCTTTTCGATTTGCAGTTCGCCTTTTGTGGAAGGTCGCAGGTGGGAAGCAGCTGCACTCAAGGTAGCATCTCATACATTTGCACAGTTGGCGGGCTGGGCTCCCATCTTCCCTTTCCTTTCCTTTCTTTACTTTTGCTTCTAATTTGAATTGGTAGGATTTCACTCCAGCATGCAATAGCCTTTTTGGCCAGGGAACGCTTACTTCAATCCAACCTAAAACCCTCCTACTATAATATATAATAGTAAGGAGGTTGCTTCTATATTCACTGTGTGGAGATTTGAGCACAGCTGGTCAATCTATTCTGCGTTAAAACCTTTCATGAACTTGAGAGTCATTATTAAATTACCTCTCCCTCTTTCCTTCTGGCCGTAGAATACTCTCACTCATTTACTGTAACATTTCTCTGTTACAAACTATTTTTATCCTCTTTTTTCCCTGTCTACCCTATCCCTATTCCATCTGTACCCCTGAACTGAATGGTTCACTGAATTATGAAACTGACCAGTAAGAAATTTAAGAAGAGAAAAAATGGAACTGTGGACCCTGGCTTTGGACGGACCAGAATCTGAGTCTTTGTTCTACTGCTCACCATTTTAAAACACTCTTACAAATGAAGGAACACTTCACTTCAGTTCTTTAGGATACAAAATAGAGACAATTCCTTCAGTAAGAACCAGCTGACATACTACACCCCCAAAGAAAAGCTTTTGAGGCACTTAGCAAAGTTTTAGTAACTTGGTGTGGCAAACACTGCAGGGTCCCGCCCAGTTATGTCCTGGAACTCCTTTCCTGGTTCGGGGCGTTTCTGTCTTGCCCTAGGACATTTGCTCCCAGCGGCCCATCCACCTGTCTCTTCTTCAGGGGACTGCAGGATGGCTGTTGAGACACCCAGTAGTCAGCACAGCCTTGGGGAGGTCCTTAGCAGAGACTGATAATCCAAGAGCAGGCAAGTCTGGGTAGCTCTCAGGTGGCTTGAGAGGGAAACTCAATTTACAAGTTGGGATTCCCTTGGGAGGATCCTGTTAAGGCTCCTTCTCCCTGCTTGACTTCTGCCCTGCTTCTGTCCTGGTGTCCTTACTCCCCTGAGGATTCCTTTTGGGAGTACTTCCTTAATAAATCACTTATGTACTGATCCTCATCTTGGAATCTGCTTTGGGGTAAGAGTTGAGACAATTAAATTACCAACATAATTATTCTCACTTCCTCATATTGCAGGTTGCTCAGATGCCTCAGTGTAAAAGCGATCATCATGATATTTGCTCAGGTGAACAAACACTTTGAAAAAATTCCCAGAAAGGCCATATTCTCTTCACTCGTGGCACCATAGACAAATTGTAGGGCATGGTAAATTATTTTGTGAATTAACAAAAGGAAAGGAGGTTTTAGCGACATGGGGTGGCATTTATAAAACAATTTCACTTTTTTAGAAATTGCCCTGCCAATCCCCACTTTGTTTCTGTTGTAGTGAGGAATTTTCTACACTTTGGGCTTAATTCTGCTCTGCATTAAGAAAAAGTGATTTCAGGGGCTGGAGTGGTGGCTCAGCAGTGATGATGCTTGCCTGGCATGCGGGATGACGCGGGTTCAATCCCCAGCACCATGTACACCCAGATGAAGTGTCAGAGCAATGACAGCCACATGGAAAACTAATAAAACTGATTCTCTCTTTCTCTCTTTCATTGTCCCTCTCTTTAATATTTACATATTAAAAAAAGAAAAAGTGATTTCAGCGGGGCACAGCAGCACACACCTGCAATCCCTTGACTGAGGCAGGAGGATTGCAAGTTCAAAGCCAGCCTCAGCAATTTAGTGAGACTGAGTAACTTAGCAAGACCCTGCCTCAAAACATAAATAAATGGAGCTGGGGATGTGGCTCAGTGGTTAAGCATGGCTAGGTTTGATACCCAGCACCAAAAAAAAAAAAAAAAATCATACAGCTAAAGATCAGTCAGGATGAGGGTCTATTTTTTCACTCCTGAGGGTATCATTAAATGACTAAAATAAGTTAATTGTTCCTCTCATGGGCTTCCTCTTATCTTTGTTTCTATGTTCCCCCACTGCACCCCACTTCAAGATTGGCCAGAAATTAGTTAGTAAATCTATTGTAACCAACATTGAGGAGAGAAAATCAAATAACCAATATATACTCCGTGTGTGAGTTTTCCAGTTTTAAAATTAAACAGCTTTGCCCCATGCCACGGCACATGCCTGTAATCCCAGAAACTCCAGAGGCTGAGGCAGGAGGATCATGAGTTCAAAGCCAGCCTCAGCAACTAAGTGAAGCCCTAAGCAACTTAGCAAGACCCTGTCTCAAAATAAAATATAAAAAGGGGCTGGAGTTGTGGCTCAATGGTTAAGCATTCCTGGGTTCAATCCCTGGTACCAAAAAACAAATAAAAATAAAATAAATCCGCTCATCCCTTGGCTTTCTCTCCCATTTGACCAATTCTCATTCCAATCACTTGGAGCTTGAGGCCTTCTAAGCCAAATGAAATGTTTTTGTTTTAGGCAAGATTACACTCTACTCTGTAGAATAGACTCCCTACCAAATGAACCCATATAACCGCACCCCAATCCATTTTTTTAATTTGGTTTTTATAAGGTTGGTGTTTTGTTTGTTTCCAAAAGATGAGGAACCACTTACCAATTTTTCTCTAGCTCTCGCTCTTGCCAAGGCCACAGTATGATAAATACGTTGACAAAGCAAAGCGAAAACACACACACATTTTTTTACAAGGCCTCTTCCCCGTTGTCATGGTTTCCATTGAAGACTATTACCTAGAGTGACACTCTTCAGATAATGCTCTGTTTGCTTGTTTGTTTGTTTTAAATATCACATCCTTCCAGGACTTCAGTGAACTGAATGGAGGTGGAAGGACTTTCAAACTCTCTTCCTAGGCATCTCTTTCTCTCACTCCAGACTTTCGAACATCAGTTTGCATCTGAAAACACATCTGTCTTAATCATGGAGCTGGATGAGGCCTTCTGGATGACTTCAGACTTTGAGATCCATGAGAATAAGCTGTCCTGCAGGTCACGGACAGACTACTACCTTACAGACCATGGCTAAATTCCATCAGATGATTCTCACCTTATTTCATCTTCCAGCAACAAGTGACACCTTGGTCTTTCTCCCTGCCTGGAAGCATGGTGTTCACTTGTCTTTAGAAGTCCTGCTCATTTAGTCCTCTCCTTCTCAACATCGCTGGCTGTTTTCCCCTCATGTCCCTGAACCCCAATATTCAGTCCACTGACTAGTGATCTCATCCTGTTTTATGACTTTATTTTTTTTATTTTGGGGGAGGAGTACCAGGGATCGAATCCAAGGGCGCTTAACCACTAAGCCACATCCCCAGCCCTTTTTATTTTTTATTTTGAAACAGGGTCTTGCTAAGTTGCTTAGGGCCTTGCTAAGGTTCTGAGGCTGAATTTGAATTTGCCATCTTCCTGCCTCAGCCTCCCAAGTCCTTGGGATTACAGGCATGCACCACCAAGCCCAGCCACGTATCACTGAATTGTCTGTAGGAATAGGGGCACATTATCAAGAGTACATGAAGACCCATAGGCCAGCTAAGATACTCTGTTAAATGCACATTTCCAGAGAATTTCTTATTCTATAAATAATAGCCATATACAGTTTTTTCCCCAAAGATGTTTCCCTTCAATGAGACTAGCCAGTCTTGTGACTTTAAATATTATCTATATGCTGATGATACTCAAATTTCCATCTCCAACTTGGTTTCCTCCGTCTACTCCAGACTCATGTATCCAAGCAATTATGTGATTGCTCCATACTGATACCTAATAGACATGTTACTCTTAACATGTCCAAAAGCAGGATCTTTAAATAGACCACCCCCCCAAAAAAAAAACCCAAAAAAACAAAAAACCTTCTCCAGTCTCCCTTATCTGAATTCATTGAATCTACATTTCACCAGTTACTCAGATCAGTGTCTTTCCTGTGGCCATAACTGTGCTCATGCTCTGACAGATGTCATCAAATCCTAACTGTCTGTGGTCATACCACCCGGAACACATCTGATTTTGTCTGATCAAATCCCATAGTCCCAGCTGGGTGGAGTGTTTCGTGCTGATAATCCCAGCAGCTAGGGAGGATGATGCAGGACTAGAGCCTAGGCAATTCCCTTTAGAAAAAGGAAATTGAAAAAGAAAAAATTGGAGGGTGGGGATACTGAGGTTGTAGCTCAGTGGCAGAGCTCTTGCCTTGCAGGCAGGACTCGATTGCTTATCAGCCCTGCTGCGGAGGCCTCGGTTCAGTCTTGTCTGGGTAATTTCAGTAACCGCCTAACTGATCTCCCTCCATCGACCCCTGCACCATTTCCATACGTTCTCAGTCAACATACATGCAGTGTGATCTTGGTTAAATGTAGATCTGACTGAGTCGGTATTCTGTGCAGAATTTTCCATGACTTCTCAGGCAGTGCAAAGCAAATAAATAAATCAATCCTCTTTTTCTGTGTCTTAATAAGTCCTACATGGTCAAGTCTTTTTTTACCTTGGAGATGTCATCTCCTAGAGGTCTCTCGTAATTGACTCTGCTCTAGTAATCCCAGCCTCTTTGCTTTTCCCTACAAATATGCCAGGCATGTCCCAGCCCCACGGCCTTTGCACCGGCTCTTCTCTCTGCTGGGATTGCAGATCCTTCAGATATCTGCGGAACTAGTTCTCCTACTCTCTACAGGTGTTTAAATAAAGTCACATTCATAATGAGGTCATCTTCAGCTGCCTTATCTAAAACTTGCCCTCCTTCCCTTCTTTACTGCCAATTAGCCCTTATCATTATCTTACTTCACTTACTGTCTTCACATATTCTGTTTATTATCTATCTCAGTCAGTAGAATGGAAGATGAAAGAAGGTCGAGGATTTTTCTCTTTTGTCCATTACTGAATCCCCAGCTCCTAGTGCCTGAAGCATAGTAGGTGAGCAATAAATAGGTGTGAAATGAGCAATGCACAATGAACATAGAGAAAGCTTTAACGAACCATCTCACTTATGCTGAACGAAAAGAAGGTGGGCAAAGTAGGAGTTGGGAAATGGGTACCAGCGTGTCAAGTGTCACCACATGGGTCAGCCATCAGACGTATGCAGTTGGGAAGAAATGGACTACAGCAAAGTCCTCAGGCATATTAGGCTGCTGAGAATTTATTTGTGCTGCCAGGCATGGGTGGTACACACCTATAATCCCAGTGACTTGTGAGGCTGAGGCAGGAGGATCACAAGTTCACAGTCAGTCTCAGCAACTTAGCGGGGCCCCATCTCAAAATAAAATATAAAATTGGGCTGGGGATGTGACTCAGTGGTAGAGCACCCACTGGGTTCAATCCCTGGTAACCAACTCCAAAATAGAATGTATTTGTGTTAAGTTATCTGCTGAGGCTTTTAACAAGACCACAACTTTTTTCCTTGAAGGAGGCTTAGCAAATTTACTATTCAATGGTGATGATTTTATTAGGAATTACCTCATTGTCCCCTTCTTTTAGATGTGTATAAACATGAAGATTCTTGACCGTGACATATTGAAATGAAGGTGGGTGTGGTAGCACACACCTGTAATGTCAGCAATTCTGGAAGCTGAGACAGGAGGATTACAAGGTCAAGGCTGGGGGCTGGAGTGGTGACTCAGTGGTTACAGTGCTTGCCCAGCGTGTACGAGTACACAGGTTCAGACCCCAGCACCCATGTACGCAGCTGAGTGTCGAAGCAGCAAAGGCCTTGTGAAAAACTCGATAAAAATAGATTCTCTGTCTCTCTCACTGTCCTCTCTAAAAAAAAAAAAAAAAAAAAAAAAAAACAAGTTCAAGTTCCAGGCTGGCCTCAGCAACTTAGCAAGATCCTATCTCAAAATATTTTAAAAAGGGGGAGCTGGGTTGTAGTTCAGTGGTAGAGTACCCCTGGGTTCCATCTCCAGTGTACAAATATGTGTGTGTGTGTGTGTTTCTTGTGTGTATATATATATATGCACATATATATGTGAATTAAACAAATTAAATGTGTCTCACCACTTAGAGATTCAAATCTTTCTGCCTGATTTCCTTACTCTTTGTCTTTCTTTTTTTTACATGTCACCTCTTTGCCAACTCTTTTTTTTTTCTTTTCTGCCTTCTTTTTTGTTGTTATTATTACTTTTTTTTTAATTTGGAAGTACATAGCAGGAATCCTACATAGTTCACTTGAGAGCAACAGAAAATTAGTCAAGGAGTGAAAAGTACCTGTGATTTTATTACTCAGCAGAGACCAATTTAGACAACTTTTCAGAATTGTGGCAAATCTTCCGATTTTGTTTGTTTGTTTGGTTGGTTGGTTGTCTGTTTTTCTGCTTCTCTGGTTCCATCCTACCTTGGACCAGGGGTAAACTTCCCTTCCCATATTGTATCACCTACAGGCACGGAGATACCTAAAGGCAATTGTGTGTGCTTTCTGTTCATGGGGGGATTTGAGATATTACTATTAGGGTGTGGAAGATTTGTTTCATACAGGGAGTTATGTAGCATCTTCAGGGGATCTGAGACCTACAAAACAGCAGTCCTATTCAAGGGAAGACCATGTTACCAGGGAGCCCAGTTATCAATCAATGTACCACAAAAATTAAACCGTCTCTTAGAACAGCAGTTGAAGCACTGTGGGCAATGAATTCTTAGGGGGTGGCAAAACAGATGAAATCCAGTCATCACATTTTACAACAGATCTGCTGCTTGATAAAGTACAACTGGAGAGCAGGCTGTGAGCAATAAGGCCATTTCTAAGAATAAAATGAGTTTGTAAAAGATCCGTTTGAATTATTAACTCCAAAAAGTGGCTGGAGAAGAAAACGGTTGCTGATATCACTGGCTTCTCTACTCACATGTATGATTAGAACAAAGGGAGGCTGGGGAAGGAAGTGGAAGCAAATTTCCCTCCGACATAAGGAGGCACATTTTCACGCAGTGCCTTCATGGATACATGGAGAGGCCACCTACCAGGTAAAGAAAAACACTGCGGCCGTTGTGGATGCGAGCAGATGCCAAGGCAGAGGAAAACGACACTGGCTTTTACCAAGTATCGTCTCTTTTTTGCTTGCAAAAGCATTCCTTTAATATGGAGTGGACTCTGCACCCTGTGGATTTCTACAGCCCTGCTTCCAGACACCCCAGTCCAGACTCAATTTATTAAAATGCAAGCCGTGTTAGAGGTCACGAGGAGACAGCCAAGGTGACCGTTAATATCTTCTTCTTGTTCCGAAGTTCAAGTGGAGGATGAATCGATGTGAAAAGACAATGTTAGCATCTTCCAATCCGATATTTCTCACTGCATTAATGATGCGATTTGAAATCTTTCATCTGAAGTGAAGCGTGGAAACATGCTAAACAGGTCGCGGTGGTCAATGCTCTCCTTTGATTTTGTAAGTGTGTTTTCTCTGTGTTGTAACTAGATAAACAGATGCGTTCTGACTTCAGAAAATAAGACAGGTACGGAAGCTGCTCCAGTGAAGGACAGCAGAGCCGGGCTGTGGCTGCTACTAAAGATTCTGGCATATCTCGAGCCTTTGCTTCCACCCGGAGTGGCTCTCATCACCTTTCCAAGTCTTCCTCTGTAAACCCTTTCAGTACCAAACCCCAAAGTCTTCTTAAAAGAATGTAGGACATGGAGCTGGGACAGTGGTGCACAACTGCAATCCCAGTGGGTTAGGAGGCTGAGGAAGGAGGATCACAAGTTCAAACCCAGCCTCAGCAATTTATTGGGACCCTGCCTCAAAATTAAAAATAAAAATAAAAAAATAAAAAAAGGCTGTGGATTTGGCTCAATGGTTAAATGCCCTAGGTTTAATCCCTGATACCAAAAAAATAAAAATAAAAATAAAATGTACATATGGTATTTCAGAACACATGCCCATCAGCCACAGCACTGTTAAGAAGTAATGTCAAGGGGCTGGAGCGGTGGCTCAGCGGTTTCGGCGCTTGCCTGGCAAGCACGAGGACCCGGGTTCAAACCCCAGCACCACGTACACAACTGAGTGTTGGAGCAACTAAGGCCATGTGAAAAACTAAATAAAGTTGTTTCTCTCTTTCTCTGTCTCTCTCACTGTCCCTCTCTCTTTAAAAAAAAAAAAAAAAAAAAAGAAGTAATGTCAAAATTTCCTGTTTATTCCTTTGTTAAAGATGCATTCCTTTCTTACATAAAGCCATTGAACTTAAGATATATTGAGTAATACTCAGGACCATGAAGGATGAAATTATCCTTTACTTAAAAGAAAGGTTAGGAGATGAGTTTACACTTTAAGTATAGCATACCTGATCCTGATATGCAGGTTAAGAAAGACATAACAAAAAAATAAATATAATTAGGGGGAAGGGAGTGTCTGGGATATGCTTAGTCTAAAATTCTGGAGGATGAAACTGGATGTAGTATCATAGGCCTGTAATCTCAGCAGCTGGGGAGGTTGAGGGAGGAGGATTGCAAGGTCAAAGTCAGCCTCAGCAACTTAGTGAGGCCCAATGCAACCTAATGAGACCCTGTCTCAAAATAAAAAATAAGTAAGAGCTAGGAGTGTGGCTCAGTACTTAAGCACCCCTGGGTTCAATCCACAGTTCCAAAAAAATTAAAATAAATTAATTCTGGAGAATGAGAGGTACATGACCAAATGTTAAAAAATCACCATGAGGGGCTGGAGTGGTGACTCAGTGGTTCTGGTGCTTGCCTGGCATGCACAAGTAGGTGGGTTCAAACCCCAGCACCATGCACACAATGAAGTGTTGGAATAATGAAAGTCACATGAAAAACTAAATAAAACTGATTCTGTCTTTCTCTCTCACTCTCCCTCTCTGTCTCTCAAAAACAAAAAAACAAACAAACAAAAATCACCATAAGTGAATTGACTCATTTACCAGATTCTAGAATAACAGAGCTGCAGTACCTGATTGAAGTAGTTTTAGGTTGAATTATTGGTATGGTTTAATTGTTTTTAATGTTGTAGATTAAGGAAATTTTTCATACAGCAGGGTAGTCATAGACTTGGAAAGCTGATGTGTTTTCTATGAAGTCGCATATATGATCCTAAGAAGATCAGGCTCATTTTATTTGTATGCAATTGCTGTGTAATTGTTTAAGCATTTTTTAATAATTCACTCACTAATCCTCACAAACGTTTAGAAAATTAGTCATTTTTATTATCCTCCTTTTTCAGATGGAAACTGTGGCTCAGAGATATTCAGTAACCTCCTTGACCTCACACAGCTGGTAAGTGCTAGAGTCTGGCCCTAGGGTCAGTGGTCTTAACTACTCCATCACTTCTCATTCAATCAGATATTTCACAGAGGTTCAGCGAGCACCTACTGAGGACAAGGGGCTTTACAGAAGTTAAATATTTCCTGTTTTCAACATGACTACAGGTTAAGAAATGAAATGAAACGTGGTCACAGATGCCTGTAGCCTAAAGACACAGGAGGCAAGCATGCTGCCTATCAGAGATGCCTGTAATGTATGAACGACTCCAGAATCCCTGCAGGCCAGCCAAGGGGAGAGGGAAGGGGGAGGAAGAGTAGAAGAGAAGAATTTAGGAGGGACCAACCATCACAAGGAAGGTAATTATGAGAGAGCCTAGAGTAATCACCACTGAGGTCTTGGAAAAAGAGAGGTCTGTGAGAGAAAAATGAATTCTTATACTCTGCTGAGGTTTTGCCCATGTCTACGCATTGTAGACTCATGGAGGCTAGGTTTGTTTCTGCGAAAATTCTTAAGAATCTTTTTTAAAACTAGGTATACACCTATCCTCTTACCCAGTCATTCTACTCAGGGTATTTTCCCAAGAGCAGTAAAAACGGATGTCTACCAAAAGAATTGTACAGGAGTGTCCCTAGCACTAAAATGCGAAATGCTTCAGCATCCATTAACAGGAAAACAGCTAAACAGTCTACATTATGTTCATATGATGGAATACAATTTAGCAATAAAGAGGAATGGCTGGGTGTAGAGCGAGTGCCTGTAATACCAGCAACTTGGGAGGCTGAGGTAGGAGGATCGCAAATTCAAAGCCAGCCTCAGCAACTTAGCGAGTCCCTAAGCAGCTTAGTGAGACCCTGTCTCAATATAAAAGCTAAAAAGGGATGGGGATGTTGCTCAGTGGTTAAAGCACCTCTGGCTTCAATCGCTGGTACCAAAAAGAATTTTAAATTTAAAAGAAATAAAGAGAAACAAATTGTGTTAAAATACACAGCAGCGTGGATGGACTGCAAAGATACTGAGCTAAGTGAAAAGAGGTACAAGGGACTATGTGCTGTATGAGTCCCTTTATGCAAAGTCAGACTTGAAAAATTGTTATATTGTAAAATCAAATCGGGACAGCGATTGCTCTGAGTGGTGCAGAGATTTACTGAGCGGATATGAGGGAACTCTCCAGGTGTTGATGTTGTGAGGTTTGACAGACATTTGCATGGCCTAGATACATGTTGGTAGAAATGTATGGAATGGTGATTAGAGATCTGCACATTCCACTGTTCATGAATTTTACCCCCAAAGACAAGGAAGAATGAAAAGTATTGGACACTAGTGGAAAATGTGCACGATACAGCATTTAGATACAAAGTGTACTCAGATTTGCTACAGACTATAAAATGCATAAATAATAAGATGGAATGATGACTAAATAGATATTTGATAAAGCAAGTATATTAAAATGCTAATTATGAATCTATCTGGTAGATCTATGAATGTTCAGTGTACTATGATTTCAATTTTTTTAGTTCTTTGAAAATTTTCGTAATAAAATATTGGGAAAGTACAACTCATGAATGTGTTATTATGTATACTTTAAAAAGGCTTTGAAGATTTGAATTTTCTGTTAGTTAAGAGTTCTTTGTGGAGAGGAAAGCTTAAGTCTTTATTTGTAAAATCACCCACCTTTATTGAAAGAAACAACCAGAGAGCTCACTGTGTGGTAAGCCAGGGCTGAAAGAGCCACATATATGGTACAAGATATTTGTCTTACCTGTATTTTAGAAATAATTTGACTACATATTTACAATTTTTTAAAAAATTAAAAAACTGAACTGGATACACAAGGACTTTGGAATAAGTGTACATTCTCAGGGGGGTCACTGAAAATTTGTAAATGATATTTATTGCTTTATGTATAGAAATTTTTAAAAAGCCCCTAAGTGCACCAAGAAGGAAGAAAACTACCATCATTCTGCCACTAAAACAATTATTAATAGTTTGACAAATGTATTTCCAATCATTTCTCTTTCCGTAATTTTTTTCTTTCTGTAATTTTTACAGCATTAAAATGGTAAAAACAATATTTCAGTAGATTTCATGTGAATAAGAATGTTTCAAAAATAATTGTAAGGGCTACCTAATGTTATTTTAAATGAGTATGTTGCATTTCACTATAGAAATGTGATCATATTGGTTGCTTTCACTTTAGTTTGCCATAAAAGATATTGAAATGAAACATCTATTTTTTTAAGAGAGAGGGACAGTGAGAGAGAGAAAGAGAGAATCAATTTTATTTAACTTTTCACGTGGCCTTCGTTGCTCAGACACTTTAGTCGTGTACATGATGCTGAGGTCTAACTTGGGTCCTCACACATGCCAGGCCACTGCATCTGCTGAGCCACCACTCCAGCCCCAAAAGGAAACATCTTTAGGCAAAAACTCTTTACATAGCTATTATTTAATAGGACAAGAAATGTCTGGAAATGTACATTTAACAGAGTATCTTAGCTGGCATATGGATTAAGGGTCCCCATGTACTACAGAAGATTCAGTGAGATGTGGCCTGGCACGGTGGCTCACACCTGTAATTCCAATGGTTTGGAGGCTGAGGCAGGAGGCTTGCAAGTTCAAAGCCAGCCTCAGCAACTTAGCAAGGCCCTGTCTCAAAATTTAAAAAAAAATAAAAAGTGCCGAGGATGTGGTTCAGTGGTTAAGCACCCCTGGGTTCAATATCTAGTGCAAAAAAAAAAAAAAAGGCAGTTCAATTATATGAAATACAGGTTGAAGCCCACCCCATGGTCTGTGAGCATTTGGGAAAGTGCATGGGAAGAACCCTGTCCACTCTGGCAGCTCATGCCAACTCGGACTTACACACTGGACAGTGGGTGGGATGGCAGGCTGGACGGGCAGGTGATGAACGGTGTTTGAAAGTATTCCCTTTGTTCTCCAGCAAGGGAAGCATGGGATATAATCTGGAGCTCAGCAGTGGGGAAAAAAAAAATACAGAAAACCAAGACAGAGTTGCTCCTCTCAGGAGGAGTTGTACTGAATCCTCCCAGGCTGAGACCCCTGGTGGCCCCTGGGGATCCTCCGTCTCTTTGTGTGGACAGAGAAAGTGAGGTTTTGCTATGCTACACACAGCAGGAAAAGCTGGGAGCTGTGGAGAGCCACTCAGATGGGGACTGGTGGCCAAAGAACTTAATTAAACAACAAGTGCCCTAAAGGCAAAAGGACCTGGTGCAAGGTGAGAAAAGATTTGTATCTCTCTCATTCTCTGCTTGGGCAAATGACTCTGATCTACTAGTGCACTGGAGCTGCCAGCAGCTGGAAGGAGCTGATTGGTAAATATTCAGGAATTCTGCAAACCGGTTTGGCAACTTGAAATTGGCCAGGATGGGAGTATTTACAGCATGGAAATCAGCAAATGCTACAATTCAGAGATTCTTTTTTCCCCCCCTTAAGATCTAGTTTATCAGCTCACCACACCTCAAATTAAAAACTCTTTTCTGATTTCTCTCCTACATTGGAGATCCATTATTACCAATGGCATTCAGAACATCTCTTTTTGTTTCAAATTCATTAAGTTCAAAAGAGAATGCATCATATGATCTCCCAGGTAAGATCTTACTAGTGCGTTCTGTGTTTCTGTTAACAATTTGCCATCTTTCCAAACACCAACACTCAAACCTCATAATCATAGTTGACACTTTACTCGGTAATGAACAAGAATAAAAAGGAGGAGGTGGAGAATTATTCAAGTGGCATTAATTTCTTAACACGTTGTGTCAGCACTTGCGATAAGCCCTTTACGTACGTTCCCACAACATCTCTCGAGAGAAAGTCTTATTTCAGTTCCGCAAAGGGAAAATTGAAGTTCAAGGAGGTTGTTACTTGCCAAACTTTCTCAGCTAATGATTTTCAGAATTATGATTTGATTCCAGGACCCTGTGAGTAAAAAGCCACACTTTAACAAATCCACCATATTTCTAAACAATCAGGTGCCAAATTTCAGCCCCGGTTGGTTTTTATGGAGGTATTATTTACACACAATGAAATGCACCAGTCTGAAGTGTGCGTTGAGTGGGTATTGACAAACACACACAATTGTACAACTCACAACCCGTCAAGACACAGAACATTTCCGCCACCCCCAGAATGGTTTTCCTTGCTTGTTCCGGTCACTTCTCACTGTTTACAGTCAAAGCATTGTTGCTGTAACAAAAAACAATTGGGTGGCTTACAAACAATAGAAATGTATTTCTTATAGTTCTTGAGGCTGGGAAGTCCAAAATCAAGGTGCCAGCGGATGCAGAGAATGGACATATGAGGGTCCCCTTCCTGATTCATAGAGGGGGCTCTCCTACTGTGTCCTCAAATGGTGAAAGGGGCAAGACAGCTGTGGGGGCTTTTCTTTGTGTGTGTGTGTGTGTGTGTGTGTGTGTGTGTCTCTGTGTGTGGGGGGGGGGTGTGCGCGTGTGCACCAGGGATTGAACCCAGGGACACTCAACCACTAAACCACACCCCTTGCCCCTTTTATTTTTTATCTTGAGACAGGTTCTCGCTAAGTTGCTTAGGGCCTCCCTAAGTTGCTGAGGCTGGCTTTGAACTTGCAATCCTCCTACCTCAGCCTCTAGAGTTGCTGGGATTATAGGTGTGCACTGCCGCACTGGACTATGGGGCTTCTTAATAGGGATAAAAGCCTTTAATTTCAATTACGAGGGTTCTGTTCTGATAGCGTAATCACCTCCCAAAGGCCCCACCTCCTAATACTATCAAATTGGTGAATAGATTTCAACATATATATTTGCAGAAACACTGCACACTAGCACACTGCCTTGATTGCTTCATCGCAGATGAATTTTATCTACTCTGGAACTTGATTTTAAATGACCTCACATAGCGTGCATGCTTGTGGAAAACCTTTCTAGCTCAGCACTTTTGAGAAAAGTCCATATTATTTGTGTGTATCAGCAATTGGTGTCTCTTTATTGCTGAGTAATATTCCATTGTGTAGATAAACCAATGTTTGTACCCTCTTTTACTGATGCACACTTGAATGGCTGGCTTTATGGAAAAGGGTGCTATGAGCATTCGTTTGCGTGTAAGTCTTTTTGTAGGCAGATATCTTCATCTCTTTTGGGTAAAATCTGAACGTCTTCAATAGGAAGTCTTAAGTGAGCTGTGCGTTTCCTTATATGAGAAACTACCAGGCCCATTCCTAAAGAGGCTTTGTCAGTTTTTATTCCCAAGAGCAATGCGTATACTTGTTGATTCCACTTGCTCCTTATCCTCAAAGCACTTAGTATTGTCAGTCTGTTTAATTTTAAGCCATTCTAGTGAGTAGGTAGCAATAATTCATTGGTTTTAATTCATATTTCCCTAAGGACCTATGTAGGCCTAGACATTGAAGAAACCACTGGGGTATATTTTAGAATCAGTAAAAATTCCTTTGACAGGACTCAGAAAGCATTAACCATAAAAGGAAAAGCAAAAATATATAGTGGATTTCACAGAAATTAAAACCTTAAACAAACAAGTAAACAAAGGCACATATTGCAATAAATATATGCATACAAAGGATTTGCACCCATGCTATACAAACAACTCCTAAAACCCAAGTTTTAAAAAAATACCGTGAGTGGAGCTGGAGCGGTGGCTCAGCGGTTTCTGCGCTTGCCTGGCAAGCACAAGGACCTGGGTTCAAACCCAAGCACCACGTACACAACTGAGTGTTGGAGCAACTAAAGCCACGTGAAAAACTAAATAAAGTTGTTTCTTTTAAAAAAAAATTACCATGAGAAAATATGAACAAAAGACTTGAGCCAGGCACAGTGATGCACACCTGTAATCCCAGCAGCTCAGGAAGCTGAGGCAGGAGGATCGCAAGCTCAAAGCCAGCCTCAGTAATTTAGTGAGAGCCTAAGTAACTTAGACTGTCTCAAAATAAAAATGGCTCAATGTGGCTTGATGGTTAAGCGCCCCTGGGTACACACACACGCACACTCACACACAAGGGAACGCCTCAAAGTCTTTCCTCTTCATCATGCTTAGGAGCCAGCCTCTTTTATTTTGAACCACAGTTTGTGTTGAGTGTAATTCACACCCTAAATTGTGCACAACTGGGAAACAGAATGAACATTTGAGGCAATTTTGTACCCCCCCAAATTATGTGCATGTGTACCAAATTACACGCACCAACATTGTCAAAGGGTTTCTGATGACCTAACAATGTATACCTTAAGAACTTCTAGCAACCATAAATATTGTAAACAAATAAAGCAAAACCACAGAGCGGCATCTAGAAAGAAAAAGCAGATAACAAGAGAAATAAGCCAAGGAAGGGTGGGGAAGGGGTATTTCTGAAAGATGGGAGAAACAACATTTAAAACGCTAGGGTAACATATAAAAGGAAATAGGGTGTGTGGAATAAAACAACAAAGATAACGTGAAGCAAACCTTTCCAAAAATAAGACACCTACTCTTTTGCATGGGCAACCCATCCCTGTGCGGGTAATTTTGCATCTACAAAAGCCCAGGGGAAGCTATCAGACCAAAACAGGAAGCCCTGCATGTGCTCCGGGACGGAAGTTACCAAGACCTGCTCCTAGTGCAACTGATGTGCACCCGATGTGCACCCTGCTTGCCAGAGAACTAAGACGCCTCCTCAGAAAGCGCACCAGCAAGCGCGCATGGCATCACGGCTGCACCATGCCCTGGTTGGGCTCTAGTGACTTCACCCAGGAATTCCCACTCCTGGAAGACGTGTCCCCAGTGAAAGGAAATCCAGTCCCTGAGCCACTTGTGATGACTTGTGTAAAACTCCCATGCTTTATATGTATCTTGATGTCCAGATGTCAATACTTTGCAGCATGGACACTCTGACCTAGAGAAGCAATTTTCATGACTTTTCCTTTCTGAGATCCTCAGGAGGAAAGAAGACTACCTTGCCAAATAAATCACCTTTTATGACTAGAGCAGTAAATAGGAGGATTAGAGGGACACTCCCAGTGGGGTTCACATAGGTTCTTGGGAAAACAGAAGCTTTAAAAAAGTGAGAAGGGAGGCTGGAGTGGTGGAGGGGTGATACTGTGCTTGCCTGGCATGTGTGAGGATGCAGGTTCGAACCCCAGCACCGCAAACAAGTAATTGTCGGAGGTGATGAAAGCCACAGGAAAAACTTTAAAAAATAAAATAAAATTTGATTCTCTCTTTTTTTCTCTCTCTCACTATCCCTCTCTCTTAAAAAAAAAACGTGAGAAAAATTAAAGGACCCTTAAAAATGATCCAGAGGAATATCTTACACTTAATTATGTAATATGTGTCTGCAGGGTGCAGTGCCTGTAATCCCACGGGCTCTGGAGGCTGAGGCAGGAGGATTGCAAGTTCAAGCCATCCTCAGGAACTCACAAAGGCCCTAAGCAATTTAGCAAGATTCTGTCTCAAAAAATAAAAAATAAAAAGGGCTGGGGATGTGGCTGAGTGGTTAACCACCCCTGGGTTTAATCTCTGGTACCAAATGGGGATGGGGGTGAGTGAATGTATAGATATATAAACCAAGCATGGCATTGGAGTGGAAATATATTAAAAATTCCTAACACAATATCTGGTTTTCTAACTGTATGAAAATATTTTTTGCTGGAAACACTTTGCTCAAAGATAATTTCCTATTTTACCTTTTTTTTTTTTTAAGAGAGTGACAGTGAGTGAGAGAGAGAGAGAGAATCAATTTTGTTTTATTTTTTCAGGTGGCCTTCATTGCTCCAACACTTTGCTGTGTACATGGTGCTGGGATTTGAACCTGTATCCTCACACATGCCAGGAGCTACCACTCCAACCCCCTATTTATTTTATTTTTAATATTTAGATCCAACTATTTTTTAAATTTTTTAAGAGAGAGGCACATTGAGAGAGAAAGAGAGAAACCATTTTAGTTTTTCATGTGGCCTTCATTGCTCCGAGACTTCTCTGTGTATGTGATGCTGGGGTTTGAACTTGCATACTCGTGCATGCAAGGCAAGCACCGTAACCACTGAGCCACCATTCCAGCCCATGGATCCAACTATTTTTATAGCCATCTTTTTGGTGTTAAAAAGGAGTGTAAACATATTTATCTCTAGTGAAGAAAAACATATCAAGATAATAAGCATGGCTCCTTGAAAAACTTTACCAAAACTGATAGGTTACCTCGACAGTATTGTTCTACAATGAAAGATAACCACCTATAATACACGCACACACACACCCCTTAACCCCAGACCAAGAGCCACAGCAACAGATGCAAAGAATGGAGTGGATGAAAAGAGCTAAACGGCAAAGGACCCTTAAACCCACTGAACATGCAACCTTCAAACCACCTCTGACGTCTAACTTCTCAATGAATAGCTAAAAAGAGAAGAAAGAAAGAGCTTGTGAGCAGCACTGGGAGGAAACCATGTGAGTGGTATAAAGTGCTAGAACAGCATTGAAGTCAGAGCAGGTTGGTTCCAGTTATCACATTCTTGCTCCTTTCGGAAAAGGGGTCTGAGAAGGCGTGCTCAGGGCCTCTCTGCTCTCCTTGACCGCCCTTTCAGGGAAAGGATGGCTTAGATTTTTCAGTAAATTCAATGCATCCCTGTAAAAGATACACATATATCACTTTTTTAGATCTGTCATGTTTTTTAAATTCTCAAGTAGAGCTTATTATTTAAAGGACTCCCCCTAGTTTATGTATGCCTAAATTCTAATTCTGGCATTTGGGACTCTTATAAAGTGCAGCATATCAGAATAGTATTCCATTTCAAAATCAGTGACTGGGTTTGCTGCTCTAGAATGTCAGGCTTCAGCATGTTATTTTTGTATTTTGTTTTACATTGCAATCTAGATCCTTTTTGTGACTACCTATCCATTTCTCATTTGAATTTTGCTGGGTGGTTTTAAGCCTTTTAAGTCCTTTCCTATCCATTCTTGAAGATGCTTAGGTTAGCATCTTACATTTCCCTCCAGGGTTTTATTTGTGCATAATTCTTGGGCACCCCAGGCAGCAGGCTCTGAAACAGTTGTTGGGCTTTCTGTGGCCCCCAAACCATCCCAAGGAATATGAGGAATATTGGCACCTTGGGAGCGTCTTGAAGGATTTGGAGCCTGAGGTAACATGTGCTGCTTGTTGAGTGAATTAGCACCTCGGAAAGAGATTGTAAAGAAGGTGTTCCTGATGGCATGGATCTCAAACAGAGGCAGCGTGCTCAATCTGTTTCAGCACTGTTTGGTGCTCTGTCAGCACTCTCCAAATTTCAGACTCTGGTTTAAAACTGATAACCCAGAGGAAGTTTTGAGCCAGTGTTTACTGTGTTTGAAGACATTATTGAGAAGATGGCAGCTGGAGCCCATGATCTTGGAGGCGCCTTCAGTGACAACGTAGAGGATTCAGATGCCTATCTTGCTCTCTTGTGCTCCTTTCTGGGTTTGCAGGGACCTCAACTCTGATGCAGATTTCTCTAAATGCTATACTGAAGCAACCAATCTATAATGAATCTCTTAAGATTTAAATATATGAAGCAAGGCAAAAAGGAACTTGCATTATTGTGGTTGTAGTAATAATAGCCACTAGTTGTGTAGTGCTATTTAGGGCAGTGCCTCCAGCCGAAGCTATTTACATACAGCCCATCATTACCATAATGCTGCAACTTGCGTTCTATTACCCATATTTTACAAATAAGAAACTGAGCCTTTACATGGCTGAAAATACATGTCACCTTGATGGCAAGGTCTAGTGTTGACCTTCGTGCTCCACTGCCTGTCTGTGTGATGCAGTTAGGCATACTATGCAAAGGTACAACGTTCTCCATAAACGTCCCATGGTACAAGGAACACAGATGCTGGAAAAGAGTCTCCATCTTGCACTATTCTTATTGCTGCCATCTGAAAGAAGCAGTGCCTAAAAGTGGTATGCATGACAGCTTTCCTTGTGAGCCGTGTGAGTGGGTGGAGCTCTTCCTCGGGATCAGGAGCAGTGACACTTCAAAACCAGTGTTGTACAACTTCAAGATCTCAAGCTATGGGTCAGTGTTACCAGAGGCTGCTCCTATATATTACTAGGTGTGAGAAGGAAGAGCCTTGAAAACACACACACACACACACACACACACACACCCCAAACAAAACAACTACTTCAAGGCTGATGAAGGCCTGCCTAGGATGCCTATATTTTTCTGCATTTCAGAATGAGATCATTTATCTGTTCCCTGAAAGATACCTGAATGTTGAGTTCTCTAAGGAAAAGATCTTGTTTCTGTGACACCACAGGTTAGACATCTGTTTCCATTATCCATTACCATTATTCTGAAGGGAGAGATCGATTGAAGGTCAAAGGTCAAGACTCCTGAAGCAGAAAATTCCAACAATGTTTTCAGGACTTTGGGAGCACCGATCCTGTTTAGCCAATGTGACAACTCACAGTGCAAGGGTTATTGTTTTCTGACATATCTCTGTGAAAAAAAAAACATTATTTTTCAGTCTTCCCTGAAATAGAAGTAACATATCACTATCGAGATGTGAGATTGCTTTTGCTAACAAGTTGATGATTTGGGCAGCAATAAGCAATTACAAGTTATCAATAATTGCTTTGTTAAGCAAACAGATTTCAGCAATATCTCACCAGTAAAATATCACTTTAATGACATCCACCCTTCAGCTGAAAAAAGGAATTAATCTGTTGTTGAGGCAAGCAAAGTAATCTTAATTATGGCTATGGGCTGGGCCTCATCCATAGATTAGGGGAATCATTTTGTTGATCTCAACAGATTCTTGAATCTTTAAGCATTCTTCCCCCACCCCCACCCCAGGCCCCTCCATTTGTTCATTCTCTCTCTCTCTCTCTGAAAATTATACAAGAATGTTGAGACCCGAGCTGATGAGAAAGACTTCTGCTCAGGAATTCAGATTGTGTATCTCCTCTATCATCACTAGCAAACACTGCTTTGGAGCAGGCACAACAGCCTCTGTCAGTCCAGGGGCAAGGAGGTAAGACACCTGTGATCACACACCTTCGGGACGGAACAGATGGGGTGTGTTTGGGTGAGAAAGGTGAAGAAGCAAACTTGGTGACCATCCAAGGCAGGGGTAACTCCAGAGCTGGGACTGGAATATGGAACAGGGCTGCAGAGCAAAGCTGGCTTCTATTCATATAGGATTTTTAAATTCTTATTGAAAAATAATGGAAAAACTGTCCTTGGCATCCCCTGTTAGCACTTTTGCTTTTCTCTACCCTAAGGAAATCTAATTTATTTTTGCACATAATTTTAACTTGTTTTGTGTTGTCACCTTTGCCCCATTTGATTTTATCTTTATTTTATTTTGGAGGGAAAACCTTGACATTTTTTTCAAAATTGATTGGTTTCATAACTTCTCTCAGACTATATCTAAAGACACAGTGGAAAAACATGGGGTTCTATGTAAATTACTATTCCTGGTTAAGTGAGACAATGGTTCTGACGAATTAACATACACCTTGCAGCCCTTAAAACAAGATGGGAACATACATAAAGGATTTCTGATAAAAGGAGCTAAAATATGTTGTGTTGTGCATATGTTGAGTGTGTGTCAGAGAGTGCATGCACACACACTCGCACGTGCACACCCACACACACAGGCATGCACATCCCTTAGGTACGGAGTAGAAGCCAGTATGAGAGGTGAAAATTAAAACTAATAGGCAAAATCTTGGAAGTCTAAGTACTGTTTTCAGTATGAATCTTAAAGAAGGGTTTGAGTGGTTCATATTCTAACTAAAATGGTTTGCTCATAAATAATGAATGATAGAAAGGCAGCTTCCACACCTAAAGTCCCTTTCTATCCAAAAGAAAATTTATGATCCTTTCAAAATTTTAAATCATTTCAGACTGTATAGCAAGAATACCTTCAGGTATTATTCTTGACCAAGGTTCTCAGGCAACTTGCTACAATTATATTCCATATAAGGCAGGGGTACTCAACCTTGGCACATTTGGGACCAGATAATTTATGTTGTAGGGGACTGTCCTGTGAATTGTAGGAATATTTGGCACTATTCTTGATCTCTACCCACTAAATGCTAGTAGCGAATCCTGATGCCAGTTGTGAGAGTCAAAAATGTCTCTAGTCATTGCCAGTTGTCCCTTGGGGGTGATAGGGACAAAATCACCCCCAACGGAAATGCACTGATATAGGAATAGCCATGTAGTGTGTTATTGTGTTTGGAGGAATGGAGTCAGGGTGGGGGTGATAAAGGGTGGAGTTTCTTACTAAAGAAACCTAACAAATATAATTTCATTTTTAGGATGGTAACCGCACATTGAACGACATGGCCGCAGTGTTAGGTATCTCCTCTCACAAGAAGTGAATTATTCCTATCAAAAGAAATAAAAAACAACACTAGAAATAATAGAAATGTATGTATTAAACAGGCAATGGTTGTAGAGGTTTCATATTGAAAACGTATCAACTTGGGTATGCTGGGAGAATTTTCCTAGAATTTCCTTTCCCTTGTGCTTCCAGATTAAAATTGATGAAAAAAGAAGTTTCCAAGGCAGGGGTGAAGTTGTAGGCAATCACACTAGAAGGTTTTCATGGTTAGAATCAGGGACAGATGGATGCGGAGATGCCGATGGATCCCAACATGTCCTTGTCCTGTCCACCCCCCTGTGACCAGTTCCTCTTCCCACCTGCTGGTGCTGCTCAACAGCTACCATGAACACACCACCTGCACAGAGCAATGGCAACAGGGGTCCCAGCAGCTCTCCTTCAAAAAACAAATCAGCGTTCGGTCATGCGTCCCAGATTTTCTTATAAGCACCTGGTACTGTCAGATCCATGCGTCAGGAGGACTGGGTACTAGTTTTGATCTGATTGAGCTGTTGGACTTCTCTCCAATGTCTACCACATTTGTCTAAGGTCTTCCTATTATTCCTATGGATTCTATCTATCATCATACTTTATGTAAAGTTTGGCTTTCCAGATGAAATCTGACAGATGTTGTAATACAGCAGTTCAGAATCAAGTAGTTCAGAAAGAAGAGAGGCTAAGGATGAGAGTTTCCTATGGCATTCTATATGACCATACTTCATTTTGAGGATGCGCTGTTAATTTGATCTCTGAGCAATCAATGATATTGAAAAATGTCATTCTGTTTTCCTTTAGCCCCCAGCTCACTCCTTACACATTATCTAGTCATAGAGAAACAGACTTAATCATTTCTGACCCTTTCGACTTGGGAAGTATTTTCACAGAACAGCAAGGGAATTTAAGACACTGTCTAGGGGCTGGAGTGTTGGCTTAGTGGTTACGGTGCTTGCCTGGCATGCAAGAGGATGTGGTTTGAACCCCAGCACCACATACACAATGAAGGGTCAGAGCAATGAAAGCCACGTGAAAAACTAAATAAAACTGATTCTCTCTTTCTCTGTCTCTCACTGTCCCTCTCTCTTAAAAAAAAAAAAAAGACACTGTCTAAAGAGATTAAGATCTCACAGGCAAAACACTGTGAGGAACAGTAATCAGCAGCCTTTCAGAAATCAAAAGTAGAACAAAAGTAACACTAGACATTCTGGTGACACAAGAAAATGTTTATGGCATTTGAAGGGAAATGTATCTCAGAAATAATTTAAATAGGTTTCAGTGCCTGTCATAAATACCAAAATACCAAAAGAAAAATCTGTAGGCAAATGTAACCTTGAGAGGTATAAATCAGTAAAGAATAAAAAATTTTCTATAAGACAAATTGAAATGTGTCAAGAAGTAATAAATGCTGTGAGTCCCGTGCTTGATAAAACTGAGCTTTGGACTTCTGAAAGTATTGTATGTGCAAAAAAGTTACGATGTTCATGGCCTATTCTGCAGTGGTTAGAAGGAATTCTGAACTTTTAAAAATTACACTGCAAGGCTGTAGATCTAAACTGCAGGAAATTTTTTAAACTCAATGTATCAAGTCAAATAGACATACCCTATTGGCTTTCACTTGCTCTGACCTCTAAATGTTTAACCTTGGGCCCCAGTATGTAAAAGATCTATGTCAATGATACTCCAGCTCTAGGGTGCACCAGAAATCTTCAGGAGACTTGCTATAAGGAGACCATCTGCTCACACCAGGGCATTCCCGAGCAGAATCAGGAACTTCATACTTTTAAAAAATATTCTACAGGCTGCGCACTTGCCTGGCATGTGCAAGGACCTGGGTTCCAACCCAGTACAACATACACAACTAAGTGTCAGAGAAACAAAAGTCAGATGAAAAGATAAATAAAGTCAATTCTCTCTCTCTCTCTCTCCTGCTCTGTCTTTTTTTTTTAAGAGTAGTGAGAGAGAGGAGAGAGAGAGAGAGAGAACCAATCTTTATTTAGTTTTTCATGTGACTTTCATTCCTCAGACACTTGGTTGTGTGCATGGTGCTGGGGTTTGAACCGCTGAGGCACTGCTCCAGTCCCCTGCTCTGTTTAAAAAAAAAAAAAATTCTAGATGATTCTGACCTAGTTAGTCCAAGATCCAAACCATGGGAAGTCGTCTGGGTCCAACACAAGGAGTTTCTGCTTGTTCTTAGTATACCAAAGGAAAAGATGTAAAGGTTATTTTTAAAGCATAAAAAGCATTGCATAGAACTGTGCTGAGACAAAATCAACCATATCCTTTGCTTTTGCTCCCATGAAAAATGCACGCAAGTTCATTGTGGGACGGGGGTGGGGGTGTCAGAACGACAGAGAGCGAGCATCCTGTATGTGATGTGGTTGGCAGCTCTGCCTCAGACAAGAAGACTCGAGGGTCTCTTATTTGCTAGCAGGCCCAGAAAGATGGTTCCAGACAAAAGCAAAATTTTCTCTCATCCCTATTGGCTAATTCCAAGTAAATCCATAAGATTAATCATGCAAATTTATTGGTGCAAGGAAAAATCTATATTTCTTTCTAATACAGTATATTTAGGAAAATTAAGGAAAACGTCTATTCACTATGAAGGGTTTACTTTCAGCGAAATGGGTAATGTTCAAGCACCAAGCTTTCACAAGCAGCCGAGGAGGACGCATTTTGTGTTTAAGGATTTCTCAATAACTCAAATGTGAAATGGGATATCAATCTTCCAGGCTTGGCAACTTGATTTTGCTTATTTTTCTGTGAGTGAAAATGGCAAATCTGAAATGTCATCGCATTTAACTAAGACGAGTGTCTCAAATGTTCTCTCTGGCACCCGTGCTTCGTAGACTTTGTTCCCTGGGTATAAAATGGCTCCCCTACACCTTGATCACCTAAAAAAGCCCTGCTGTCCCTGAGACTCAGCTCAGACTGCGCTTCAAGTCAAGACCTTGCGGTGAAATGCCTGTGTCCCCGCCACCTTAATCTCTGAATTAGGCATTTCCTCTGCTTCCTCTCCCACTGGTGGGCTCTTCACCAACATCTGTGAACCTTTTGTCTCTGCCAATAATGTGGGCATTCAATGAGGTCAAAAGCCTCCTTCTATTTGTCTCTGTATTTCTAGGACTTAGCACAGCAGAGGGATTTAAAATATATATATGGATTTTTCCAGGTGTGGTGGCACACAGCTGTAATACCAGCAACTCTGGAGGCTGAGGCAGGAGGATGGCAAGTTCACAGCCAGCCTCAGCAACTCAGTGAGGCCCTAAGTAACTTAGCAACACCCTGTCTCAAATAAAAAATAAAAACGAATTGAGATATGCCTCAGTGGTTAAGCACCTCGAGCTAAGCGAGCAGTGATCTTTCTATTTCTTTTGGTCATATTAATAGGTACAATCCAGCACTATTCTTTGAGGTCGATGTACAAATTCTTCTAACCAAGAATAAGAACAAAAACAAGTGCTTGATTTTCAAAGAAAAGGCATGAAATATTTCCCTTTCAAAGATTTATTTATTTAAAATACAACTCCATCACTTAATTAACATTATTTATTTGGGTACAATTTTACGTTTGTACTGTTCAAAAAAATTTTTTTAAAGTACAGATTGCCGATTTGTTTTGTATTCTTTTCTCCCACTGCAAGTTGAGCTGTGCAATGCCAAGCAAAGTGTGATTAAGAAAATGAGTTTTGCTTTTAATCAATTAAATTAAAAAGTTGGCATATGAAGCTCATAGCTCCTTAAAATAATGACTAAATAAAAAAGAGGTAGTTTAATATTTAGCACAGTGAGACAATAATCAGAAAGTAATAAAAACAGACATCTTTAAATAGATAAAAGTGACAAATCTATATAATGCATAGGTTTATTCCAATAACCTCCAAAATTAATATCTTATGAAAAAGTGCACCTTTTCAGTGCGATTGAATTGAACCTGCCACCTGACTATACAGCTATCATTGCAGAGGCGTTTATATCCTCAGCAAAGAAATGTTGTTCAGAAAGGAAGATGAACACACAGGAAGAGAAAAACATGTACCTATTTCAAACAAAGCTATTTATTGAACTGAAAAATGCTTCTAATATCTTGAGACCTATATTCACTCAGAAATCCCTTCACTGTTTTTTTTAAAGAGAGGGACAGTGAGAGAGAGAGAGAATGAGAGAATCAGTTTAGTTTTTCATCTGGTTTTCATTGCTCCGACACTTAGTTGTGTACGTGGTGCTGGGGTTTGAACCCGGATCCTTGCACATGCCCGGCAAGCGCCATAACCGCTGAGCCACCGCACCAGCCCCCCAAGTTACTTTATATCATTCTTAGAAATCAAGAAGCTTTATGATTTCAAATATAATCCAAGCAGAGATCTGAGTCCAGATGCATGTAATCTTTTCTAAGGGACAATACCTTATAGATACAAGATTTAAAAAAAGAAAGGAAAAAAGAAGAGTACCTACATCTTGCCTTCTGAGATAGGCATGAGCTGACACACTGATACATATTATTCCAGAAAATTAATTAGACTGTGAAAAGAATTTCAGTATTTTTGTTTATTTATTTATTAATATGTTACCAGGGGATTGAACCCACAGGTGCTTAACCACTGAGCCACATCCCTAGCCTGTTTTTTATTTTTTATATTGAGACAGGGTCTCACTAAGTTGCTTAGGCCTTGCTAAGTTGTTGAGTCTGGCTTTGAACTTGCAGTCCTCTTGCCTTAGCCTCCCAAGCTGCTACGATTACAGGCACGTACCACTGCACCCAGCAAAGAATTTCGATATGTTTTAGAAAACATGCTGGGGGTAATGTGAATTTAAGATTTTTGAGTAAGCAAAATGATTTTCCAATTTAATTAGAGGATAAATCCAAATCTTCCTATGGAATAAAATTTCTGTTTGTAGGATAGTTATAGCAATATTTCATCATCCTATTCCACTGGTGTATGTCCTTCACCTTCTCTCAGATGGATCTCGGAGAGCAAGAGATACTCTGAAGGCAGGTTTAGAACTAATACTGGAATATCTTACCACATGAAGGATCCTCTTTTACCCTGGTTTATTTTTCTTTTTTTCCCTTTTTTTTAACTTTACTTTGCTCGTAACATTTCGCTCTGTTTAACGTGTGCCCTGTGTTTATAGCTTAGTCTATTCTTCCCGCCATGGAACATTGATTGCTCCAAAGAAGCACTTTTTTTTTTTTTTCAAGAGAGAGGAACAGTGAGAGACAGAGAAAGAGAGAATCAGTTTTATTTAGTTTTTCATGTGACTTTCATTGCTCCAACTCTTCGTTGTATACGTGGTACTGGCGTTCAGACCTGTTTCTTCCAGTATGCCAGGCAACCACCATAACCACTGAGCCACCACTCCAGCTCCCAGAATAGAACTTTGTATCTGGTTTTCTCAGTGGTATATCACAAGTATTCAGAATTATGACGGATCATAGTTGGCACCCAAGAAATATTAGCTGACTTTCAATAAATTTGCATGGTGTTTGATTAAGTTATAAATAAGTTTTAATACCCACTTTACCAATATACGGAAGTTGAACTTCAGTATTATCTTTTTATTTTTTATTTTATTTTTTATTTATGGCACTGGAGATTGAACCCAGGGTCCCTTTATCACTAAGCTAGATCCCCAGCCCTTTTATTCATTTTTTATTTTGAGATAGGGTCTCGCTAAATTGCTGAAGCTGGCCTTGAAATTTCCATCCTCCTGCCTCAGCCTCCCAAGTTGCTGGAATTACAGGCATGTGTTGCTGTACTTGGCAACGTAAATACATGTAACATCAATTCGTGGTAAAAATTTAAAGAAAATTTTAAATTGTACTATAACATTCAGGTTGTTTCCAAATATATACTATATTGTTTTGTTAAAATAAATATGCCTGAAGCTTCTCTACGTTATACTGTGAAACTATTTTGTTTGCCTCTTTATAGACCTAAGAGATATGCATTTATAGGGATGCTCATTTTTACATGACTATCTTAACAAAATTCAGATGTATGATAAAATTGAAAACCTGGGTTCACTTTACAGTGAAAGCATTGGATGTGAAAACTCTGCCTTAAATCTGGCAGTAGGAGACTTTTAAAGGAAAACAATCCAAAGGCGTTTTCCACAATCCATTGATTTACACCCATTTCCTTGAAAATACAGTCTATCTCCATCACTGGTCCACCATCTCCATACTACTTACACGTCCCTGAAATTCCAAACCCTCCTCTGTGTCTGTCTTTCCAGGATAACCTCACACTTTCTCATACAAAGGACTATAAGCCGAGCAAGAATATTTACTACTTTTATTAGTACACAGCCTACCTTCTAGTCAGAGAAATGTAACCTGGTCTGTGGGTTCTGCTATGGTAATAGGGTTGTCTTTGACCCAGGAATGCCCCTTCTCTTCCAGAGGGCAATGTCTTCTTCAAGCACATAGAGCTTATTTAGGGAAAATCTTTAAAGTTCACTGTGGATTTTAGGGATGAGTTGCCTGATCCGCTCACTATCACTTCTGGCCACTATGGCTCTCAATTTGGAACTGATCATGATTTCTCACTACCAGTATTCAAGTACCCAGCAACCCTAATATTGTGGGATTTTGTTTTGTTTTTTTGTTTTGTTTTGTTTTTAAAGAGACAGGAGGACAGCGAGAAAGAATCAACTTTAATTAGTTTTTCACGTGGCTTTTGTTGCTCTAACACTTTGTTGTGTACGTGGTGCTGGGGTTCGAACCGTGTCCTCACGCATGCAAGGCAAGTGCTGTAACCTCTGAGCCACCACTCCAGCCCCCTAATATTCTTTTAACATCTAGCAGCCCATAATCTCTCCATGGTGCATGAAACCTTGCTGTGAAATCTACACAGCATGTAACAGCATCAGAGGTGTAGAACTTTACGACACTATTCTTCCTTACCACAGTGTGGATAAGAAAGAAAAAAGGAACCAAACAAAACTTTATACAAAAATGGCGACAACTGCATTATGGTGGCTGGTTAATAATGTAGTGCTGTATACAGAATCTAAAACCTTGGGCTTTTTTTTTTTTTTTTTTTTTTTTTTTTTTACCAGGGATTGATCTCAGAGGTGCTTAACCATTGAGCCACATCCCCAACCCTTTTTATTTTTTATGTTGAGACAAAGCCTTGCTAAGTTGCTTAGGGCCTCCCTAGGTTGCTGAGGCTGGCTTTGAACTCATGATCCTCCTACCCCAGCCTCCCAGGTTACATTACAGGCATATGACAATGCTCCCAGATCTAATGCTATTTTCAAGCAAAAGAATATATAAGGGAGGAATTGGGCAAGTGTATGTGTTCCTCTTCTCATCTTTAAAGCTGCTGCAAAAGCTTAGATAATAATGATCCTTCTGGACTAGAGCAATCACCTCCGAAGTAGCTTCCCTTGCAATTCTATCTCTTCCCTTTTCATCTTACACAGTATTGACAAAATTACCTTCCTAGGGGCTGGAGCGGTAGCTCCGTGGTTACAGCGCTTGCCTGGCATGCGCAAGTGCACGGATTCAAACCCCAGCACCCACGTACACAACTAAGAGTCAGAGCAATGAAAGCCATGTAAAAATCTCAATAAAAATTGATTCTCTCTGTCTCTGTATCTCTCTCTCTCTCACTGTTCTTCTCTCTTTAAAAAAAAAAATTACCTTTCTAAATACTTCTAATCCAGGGCTGGAGTGGTGGCTCAGTGGTTAGAGCTCTTGTCTGGCATTCGCGAGGGGCATTCGCGAGGACCCAGGGTTCAAACCCCAGCACCACATACACAACTAAATGTCAGAGAAACAAAGGCCAGTTGAAAAGATAAATAACATTGATTCTCTCTTTCTCTCTCACTCTCTTTAAAAAATAAAATGTAGGGCTGGAGCAGTAGCTCGACAGTTATGGCGCTTGACTGGCATGCTCAAGTACACAGGTTCAAACCCCAGCACCACGTACGCAACAAAGTATCAGAGCAACAAAAGCCGCGTGAAAAACTAACTAAATAAATAAACTAAAGTTGATTCTCTCTTTCTCTCTCTCACTATACCACTTTAAAATAAAATAAAATGCTTCTAATCCTTTTCTATCTCCCTACTGTGTATAAAAAAAAAATCCAAACTCTTTCAGACTTGCTGTCTGGGCCACCTTTCTGTCCACAGTCCCCCACCTTGGAGGACAATGCTTGGTATCTGAGATGTCCATGATGCTCAGCTTCATGAATTGCTCTGTCTTCTTGGTCCATCCAGGGACTGACATGAAACCTGACACACACCTGACATCATTCAACACTTTCCAGATACAAATATTTGGAGATACCTTTAAATTCTGTGTCCCTTCTCAATCACACAGGGGGAAACATGAAGGTACCACTCTGTTTTCAGCTGCCCCCCGAGACACAGGAGGAGCGTCAGTTGCAGATGAGCTCAGTTGAGAACTGGGAAAAAAACAGCAAACGTTGCTATGTAACATCTCCAGTAGAGCAGAGGAATCTGTGGCCCAACACAGGTTAAAGAGGAACGTCTTGTAAAATTGCTGTTGGTGCATAATAATTACAGAATAGTGGGTTTCATGGTGGCATATTCGTGCATGCACATAACACATTCTGATGAATTTCATTCCCCAACACCTTCCCTTGCCCTGCCTTCCTCCCTCTACCTCTTTTCTCGACCATACTGGACTCCCTTGTTTTTACAGAACTCTCTCTCTTTCTTTCTTTCTTTCTCCTTTTTTCTCTCTAGTTTCCACATGTGAGAGGAAATATATGACCCTTGACTTTCTGCATCTGGTTTATTTTGCTTAATATGATGTTCTCCATTTCCATCCATTTTCCTGCAAATGACATAATTTCTTTTTTCCTTTTGACTGAATAAAACTCCACTGTTTTAATTTTTTAATCCACTCATCTATTGACAGAAACTTACACTATTCTGTAACTTGCTGTTCTGAATTGTGCTGCTATAAACATGGTGTGTTTGTGTCTTTAGAGCAGGCTAAGTTTAATTCTTTAGGTTAAATACCAAAGAGCGGTGTAGCTGGGTCACATGGTATTTCTGTTCCTAGTCTTTTGAGAAACCTCAATACTGATTCCATAGTTACTATTCTAATTTACATTCCTACCAATGGTATGCAAAAATTCCTTTCCCATCGCATCCTCACCAATATTGTTATTTTTATTCTTTTTGTTTGTTTGTTTGTTTACTGGGGATTGATTTAGGGGTGCTTAATCACTGAGCCACATCCCCAGCCCTTTTATTGATATTTTATTTTGAGACAGGGTCTCGGTAAGTTGCTTAAGGCCTCGCTAACTTGCTGAGGCTGGCTTTGAACTTGCAATCCTCCGTAGTTGCTGAGCCTGCACCACCATGCCCGGCTTGTTATTTTTATTCTTGATGACTGTTATTTTAACTATAGTAAGATGAAACCTCCGTGTAGTTTTGATTTGCTAGAGATGTTGAACATTATTTTTCTTGCAATAGTTGGCAATTTGTACTTCTTCTGAAAAATATCTGTTTCGTTCATTTATACGTTTATTGAATAGTATATTGGTGTCTTCATATATTTTAGCTGTTAACCCTCTGTCAGCAAAGTAGCTGATGAAGACTTCTTGCATTCTTTGTGCCTTCTCTTCGTGCTACTAATTGTTTCATTTGCTGTAGAGAAACTTTTCAGTTTGGTGCCATCCCATTTATTGATTCTCAGTGTTATTTCCTTGGCTACAGGAGTCCTATGGAAGTTGTTGCTAATGCCTACGTGTTGGAGTGTTGTCTCAATGTCCTTTTCTAGCAGTTGCAAAGTTTCTGATCTTTTTCCTCACTCTTTGATACATTTTAAGTTCATTGTTTTACAGGGTGAGAGATAGGGATCAATCTTTTGCATATTCATTTTTCCCAGCACTGTTTGTTGAAGAGGCTGTCTTTCAACACAAGTTTTTAATAGTTATCAAGAACCAGGTGAGTAATAGTTGTGTGGGTTTGTCTCTGCATCTTCTCTATTCCTTTGGTCTACATGTCTGTCTTTGCCTCAGTACCAACCTATTTTTCTTACTATGGCCGGCCCTAAGTAAAATTTGAAGTAGGGTGTTATGATGCCTCCAGCTTCACTCATTTTTCCCAATTGCTTTGGCTCCTATTCTGGATGTTTTGTTATTCCATATAAATTTTAGATTTTTTTTTTGTGCTGAGAAGAATATTGTTGCTCTTTTGATGAGGGTTGCATTGAATCTGTAGACTACTTTTGGTAGTACGCCATCTTAAAAATATTAATTTTGCCTATCCACAAACATGGAAAATCTTTCCATCTGCTGGTGTTCTTTTTATTTCCTTATCAAGCTTACCAACATTCTGTAATTCTACTTATAAAGGTCTTTCACCTCTTTGATTAGATTTATTCCTAACTTTTTTTTTTTGGAAGGCACTGACAGTGGAATTGTTTTCCTGATTTCTTTCTCAGGAGATTCATTGCTGATTGTATAGAAAAAACTATTGATTTTTATATGTTGATTTTATATCCTGCTGACTTATTGGCTGAATTTGCTTCTTAGCTCTAGAAGTCTTCTGGAAGAGTTTTAAGAATATTAGAAGTATGGCCTTGTTAATTTTCATGATTAAAATTTTTTAGAAAAATCTCAGGGTTTTGTTTGTTTTTGCATAGAATTGATGATGAACACATTAGCAATTGGAAGATCAACCAAAGAAATTTTATCAGAATGATCTAAAAAGAGCAAAGATATGAGAAGAGTGAAAACACAGGAAAATAAAGGACAGACAGAGAAGGTCCACCTTCTACTTAGAAGGGATCCCATAAAGAGAGAATGAAGAAGATGCAAGGTTTGAATAATTAAAGAATAATAGAACAAAATCTCCTAAGGAAAAAAAGAAAAGAAAAAGAAAAATACATCTTTAATCGAAGGGACTGTCAACCTCAAAGCAGAAACGGTTACAACCTGGTATCTATGCAAGGGTTCAAAATTAAAGAGAAAATTACAAAAGGACCACAGAGCTATGAAAAGAGTTTTCTTGTGCTTCAAATAAATGGCTTCAGAATAAGAATGCATGGGCTGGAGGGATGGCTCCATGGTTAGGGCATTTGCCTGGCATGTCAAAGACATAGGTTCAAACCCCAGCACCACATACACAACTAAGTGTTGGGAAAAAAATCCAAATAAAAATTAAATTGATTCTCTCTTCAAAAAAAAATTCAAGGGGGAGGGGATGAGGTTGGGAGGGTAAAGGGGGAATATATGATATGTGCATGTTCAGAGTGTAACAACAAACCCCTTCAATATGTAAAACTATAATGAAAAATGAAATCTTGTTTAAAAAATAAACTTAAAAAAACTGGAAAAGCTAAAAAAGAAAATAAAAAAAAATCAAAGAGAAATCAGCAGAAGAAAGGAACCAGCGGGTGGAAGGAGGTAAGAGTGGGGGGATGTGCTTGGGCGAGACACTGGCAAAATTATATTGTTATATTGTGTGCATGTATGAATATGTAACAACGAATCATTATGTACAACTATAATGCACAAATAACAAATGTGGGGAAAAAAGAAGAAAAGAACTAGTAGTGCCATACTCAGAGTAAAGAATAACATGCAGAGAAAAGCAGGGTAAAATGGGCAGTAAAAAAATGCTGTAAACTCTTCATTCAGTTTAAATGATCACTTACCCAGTAACTAAAACACTTTAGGCAATTATAGGGGCTGAAGTAATGGTTCAACAGTTGAAGCACTTGCCTGGCATGTGCAGGGACCCAGGTTCAAACTCCAGCTCACAACTAAATGTTGGAGAAACAAACACCAGATGGAAAAATAAATAAAATTGATTTTCTCTTTTCCTCTCTCTCTCTCTCTCTCTCAAAAAAATGCAAATAGAAAGATAAAATAAATGACTACTATATTACATATTTCTTTATTCCAATGCACTGATAAATCCAGAAATCCAAATTCCAGTACTCTGGAATCTGGGTTATGCTGGGTCCATAATCTTGTAATAAATCACATCCTTATTTCCTTCAGCCTCTAACTGAAATTTAGCACGACCTTCAATTATGAACGCAGGCAACAGACATAGTGGTACTAGCAATACCCGTGATTTTCATCAGTAAAAATCACAGAAAGCATTTACATCAGTTTTCAGTTGGAGCCCATATGTGAAACTATCCCTTGTGCTCGTCATTAGATCAGACCATAGATTTCACATACTTTCCAGGTAACTGTCCATAAATGCTCCTACAAATGAGCTGACTACCTGCCAGGCAATGTTCCTCCTTATCAATGTTCTCACATTGGTGACCCGGCCACCTTATTTTGCTCTTGCCCATTCTTATCTGTCTCTATTCATCAAAGGATGGGAAGAAGTGAGTCTTTTTTTCCCATTACTTGTTAAACTTTTGCAAAACAGGACAGTTGAAATGAGGTCTCCACGAAGCAGTATGGTATTTCACAACACAGATAACTTAGACTCTGAAAGTGTAAACCTTGCAAGTTCAAACAACTCGCATGACTGAGATAACTGTTGAAGTATTATTTAAAATAACTTCTTATTCACAGATCTTGCAGCGATACAGGCTATTTGTGCTGCAAGTTCTATGGTAGTAGAGATGCTCTTTTGTGTCTGGCTTACTCAATTCCCATTTTGCCCGTACTGATATGCGGTAACAGCAGGCACATAGAGTATATTGTACAAGCATATTTTGTGCATTTTGAAATCACTGAGTATATTAACAATAGCATGAGAAAACTAACATGATCAGAAAACACATATTATTTGTAGGAAAGCACAGAAAGCCATGACTCCACTCACAAGAAAGTTATTTTTAATAATAGCTTTAAGACAGTGTCCATTAACTTCAATTTTGAAAAGGTCACACACACACATTCCTGAAGTAGATGAAGCGGATGCTTCCTGTGCAGAGAAAAGTCACCAAAACTAACCCAGAAAGTGAGAGAACACTGGGATAGACCAATAATTACAGGAGAAACCGAAGATTAATCTAAGGTTTACATACCTACACACACACGCACGCACACGCACACACACCACCAACCTTACCGCTATCCAAAGTACCAAAATGTTGCTACCAACCTTTCAAGGAACAAGTCAGTTCTCATATTTAAATTCTTACAGCACCTACAGAAAAGAAAGCAAGCAGATGAATAAGCAAACGAATGCTCTTCAATTTATTCTATAAGTCAAACTGAATAACCCTGATTATCAAGACCAAGAAAAGCAGATGTACATAGGAAAATCATCAGAGTAATAATATGTATAAATATATACAAAAATCCTAAATAAAATAACAGCAAAGCAAGTGAATTTCTCCAGGGTAGCAAGAAAGAAGAAAGAAATAATAATTGAGGTTTATAAAACAGTATTTGGAAATTGAGGTTTCAGTTTCCTCTAAATTTGGAGACACAATTTGAGCTCTGAAAGGGAAAGTCGAAGGAACTGGGGGGAATTTGACTTTCAAGGGAGAATGGAGAAAGTTTGAAATAGTTTTGGTAGACATCAGAAGAGTTGCTTAACCAGAGAAATTAGTAGAATTGACAGGTTGTGTTGGTGTCTTTCAGGGGTGGCATCATTTTTTTCAATAAAGTTTGTCTGCTTGGTTATATAGCATTGCAAATGGGGCAAAAAAGAGAGAGTGTCTACTGAAATAATACCTATTTTAACCTGGAAAAGTAAGAAAGTGAAGAGCTGAGAAGAAATAGCTCAATCATCTACAGATTGTGCTGTTGAAACAGAATGGTCAGGGAAGGAGTGGCTGATAAGGAAGGGTATTCCGAATTTCTATCATGGAATAGTATGCAGCAATTTAAAGAATGCAATTGATCTATATGCACCACAGTGTAACACTCTCCAAGATACACTGCTGAATTACAAGAAGTGGGCAGGCAGTGCTAGGATATAGCTCAGTGGGAGAGCATTTGCCTATTATGCACAAGACCATGACTCCAATCTCCAACACTGAAAAAGGGGGAAAAAAAAGAGAGAGAGAAGAAGAAGAAGATGTGTGTGTGTGTGGTGTACATTTTACCAAATGATGCAATTGTAGGAAGAAATGCTTATAACCTTTATTACTTTCCTATGGTTTGGAATTTCTATACTTATGACATATTTTAATTTAAAGTTATTTTGTATGAAGTTATCATGTTGGGAAAAAGTCACAAATAATTACATTATATACAGATGCTACTGTTAATGCTTCTATTTGTTTTTATCCAGTATTTTTGATGCACTTTTTAAATATTTTACAAAGGGAATCACATTGTGTATGCTGTTTTTAATCTGCTTTCCCCATCTTTTCTATGGCATTAAATATTTCTCTAGTATCTTTTTAATGGCTGAATAGAGCCTGGTTGTTAAATACTTCTGTGTTATCCAGTTCTTGTTTCTATCAAAAATATTTCCACAAAAATCTTGTAGCTGCAATTTTGCAAGCATCTATGAGTATTTTCTTAGTGTGAATCCCCTAAAGTAAAAATGCTGGTTTAGAGGTTTTATGGAAAATTCTGAGGCATTCAATAGATATGGCCAAACTGCCTTCCAGAAAGATTTTAAATATTTACACTCTCACCAACAGCATATGACAGTGCCTCTTTCCATACCATTTTGCCAGCAGTAAGAAGGGGACTTTTAAATCTTTAAAATGTACTTTTTAGAATCAGGTCCCTAAAACCAAATCTATCGTGAAGTTATGGATTTTTGTTAAATTACATTTGTGAATGCAAATATAGTAGTGATAATGACTGGAAAGCAATCAGTTTGCTTCTGTGTATGTAGAAATCAGGAAAATGTTTGTGTGCCTATTAGACTTTCCCCCTAAGTTTTCTGTTCTTTTCCAATCAGTTATACTAAAAGATTCAGGATTAGGTTTTTGAGCGTCTAGTTCTAACTGCCTCCAATGAGTAAAATTATTAAAATTTAAATATAACTAAAAACTGAGCATTGGACCTTTGTGCCGTTGAAAAAGGTCAAGTTCAAGTTCCTTATTTAAAAAGACCTCTTCCTAAGAGATCACAAGAGGAAGCCTATTAACATTACATCTTTACTCTTTCTTTTCCTCTTCATTTTAAAACTCAGTTAATACAGACAGAAAGCTAATTCTGCTTAAAGCAGAAAACAGTCACGGCTTATACCACATTGGCATAGCATCAAAATTGATTGTGCTGGGCTGGAGTGGTGGCTTTGAGGTTACCGTGATTGCCTGGCATGCTCGAGGACGCAGGTTCAAACCCCAGCACCACACACACATAACAAAGAGTCAGAGCAATGAAAGCTACATGAAAAACTAAATAAAATTGATTCTCTCTTTCTCTCTCTCACTGTCCCTGTCTCTTTAAAAGAAAAAAAAAATGGTTGTGCTCTTGCTGAACTTACTGGACAGGACTATTAGTGGATATCCTTGATGAATTATCAATCTAAACAAAGCCTTGCTGTTTCGATTTCAAAACAATTCAGAAAAGGACCCCTATGCATTTTGCTGTCTTAGGGATTTTGTGTTTTTATTTTGAGACAAGAAATTCAGCATTTGGTATGGTTGGAGTTTGGTTACTAAATATTCTAGTACTCCTATAAAGGTCAGTGACTGAGTTCTCAAACAGGAACGTCTTTGGAAATGCTGTTGTGATGGTTGTGCAGATACAATAATAATCTACTGAGAAAAAGATGAAGATGATGGTTGAAAATGGTTTTGTTGTATAAACAGAGCCATGCTCTTCACATTAATTATAATGACAGTGCTAACTTCATTGTTCACTCTCACTTAGAAATTTCAAAAATGCTACAATGCTAAAGAAAAGAGTGGCAGAGAGAGATCAAAGAGGATCAAAAACAATTGAAACCTCTGGTGTCTTAGCAGTTATCAAAGGCAATCACACAGCTCTCAAGACATTCAATACTTATTTATTTCATTAAAACACACAACTGAAGCCAAAAAAGAGAAAAAAAAGTACCGCAGTAAAACACTATATTTGCTCTGTAGTTTCACCTGGAATATTTTCAGACATGTAATGATCTGCTTATTTTATTTTAAAAAAAAAACAAAACTTATAAAACCCTAAAACTAAACTTTTATTTTTTCATACTACTTACCTGGTCACTGACCTATTTTTTTTTTTTTATCTTTCACTGCTAAGCTCTAATTACAAAAAAACTCCCATATTAGCCATGTCCATTTGTCTACTTTATTGTATTCCTAGCACAACTTTTTGTAATGTATCAGCTCCAACAAAATATTAAGTTGGTGGTTTCAGTTGACTTACTGGGTTACAGTAAGGAGGTGCTGGACCATGTGGAAATTTACAAAGACCATAATGTGCAGAAACCTGATTACAAAATTCCTGGAACGCCTCGGCCACCTCAAGGATAGAAGTGTTAGGTCTGGGAGATGAAAGAGGAATTGGAGAAGTTAATTTAAAGGGAACTGGTCTTGAGTTCATCTTCTAAGGAGAGGGAATCTGGTATGTCCTTGCTATGTCCTTCCCCAAACCTGATGAACGGATCTTCAATAGGACCTCTTAGGCTGGGCACCGTGGCACACACCTGTAATCCCAGGGGCTCAGTAGGCTGAGGTAAGAGGATCACAAGTTCAAAGCCAGCCTCAGCAACTTAGCGAGGCCCTAATAAGCAACTTAACACAACTTAACAACCTGTCTCAAAATAAAAAACAAAAGGGCTGGGGATTTGGCTCAGCAATTAAGCACCCCTGGGTTCAATCTCTGGGAAAGAAAGAAAGAAGGAAGGAAGGAAGGAAGAAAAGAAGGAAGGAAGGAAGGAAGGAAGGAAGGAAGGAAGGAAGGAAGGAAGGAAGGGAAAGAAGAAAAAAGAAACCTTCTTAAGCTGCAGCTTGATCTGGGACCCTTGCAGTGGGGGCCCACCAAAGACTTTTGCTTGACTCCTTATGGGAAAGCTATAACAGCTTGGGCAGCACAAGGGGAGGGGGCATTGTTGGTTTGGGAAGGTAACTGCAAATTCTCACTGACACCAGGAAATATGGGCGTGAATCCCGGGGCAGAAGAGTCACACTGGAGTAACTCATGACTCTTCCCAGGGAGAGTCTGTGTGAAGCAGATCACCAGAGAACAGGGTAAGACGATCTACCTGCCCAAGGAGAATTGGGGAAGGTTCAGTCAGAGAGATTCAGCAGAGGAAGAACCAACTGATTTTCCACAGCATCTCCAAGAGAAAGTGTCAGCTTGTTGGTTGGAAAACTAAGTGTGGTGGGAAAAAAAGATTTAACTGCAATTCTGGATACTCTGGACAATCTGACTGGATACTGTGGGTGTTTGTTTGTTTGTTTGTTTTTGCTTTTGTTTTTTGGATTAGGGATTGAACCCAGGGGTACTTAACCACTGAACCACAGCCCCAAATCATTTCTTATTTTTTATTGTGAGACAGGATCTCGCTAAGTTGTGAGGCTGGCTTTCAACTTGAAATCCTCCTGCCTCAGACTCCTGAGCCACTGGGATCACAGACATGCACCACTGCAGCGGCAAAAAATGCTGACATGTTTTAAAGGCAACGTAATACAGCTAGAAAATGAACACGTAACATGAAACCTGAAATCAAATTCTGAATTCCCAAATAGCTGAGTGACCTTGATTTAGTCATTGAACTTCTTTGAATCTCTTTTTTTCCTATCTATTAATTTAAGAGGTCACAATAGTGAATATCTAAAATTCATTTTTGTTCATAATGCTATTTGTCTTGATTTTGGGTTTCCCAGAAACAAAAACCTCAGACTGGGATTCTAATGCAGACCTGGGAAATGATCCCAGAAAAGCTAGTAATGAAGGAATATGAGACAGGAAACCGAGCCCAAAGCATGTGTTATCAAACCAGATACCACTGTGGGCAACAGGAGCAATCTACCAGGAACGAGGGACATCCTGTAAACAATTGTCCAATAGAAACACCACGCAAGACGAACTGGTAATTTTAATTTTTTTAGTAGCCACATTAAAAAAGAAGAAGAAGAAAGTAGCAAAACAAGTGAAATTAATTTTAATACTGTACTGCACTTCACCCATTAAATCTAATATATCACATTCAATGCGCAATGTGAAAATATATTCATAATATATTTAAAATTTTTTACTTTGTCCTTGAAATTGTGTATCGAGTACACCTCGATTTGGGCACTCAGTTTTCATCTTAACTTGTGTTTTTAGATTTCATTCGATTTACAGTTGAAAAAGTGTATTCCCACAACCAAGTTATTTTTCAAACATAGTTAAAAGTTTTCCAGCAACTTCAATGATCACTGCTTTCAAATTTTAAGTTAATTAGCATCAAATACAATTTGAAATTCCATTCCTTGGTCACACCTGTCATATTCTGCATGCTTAGTAGCCTCGCGTGGCTAAGTGGTTACTGTATTGGGGAGCACAGATATGGACTGGAGTTCAGTTACTGCATCTGTGGGGCCAGGAAGCGGGGGCTCTGACCCCCTTGAGCCCATCACTGGATGATGGCTGTCTCCGGAGCCGTTGACTGTTGTGCACGTGACAGAGCTTGCTCACCACCAGAACAAAGGTTCTTGCAGATGGTGCAGGTGTTCACAGTGAGCAGCCTTCTGCACACAGAGGTGAAAGCCAGGGGATGTGGGCACAGCACCCGCAGTTTCTGCTGCAGCATATGACCTCCATTTTGTCACAGCTTGTCATTTTCAGCAAGTCTCTTCTTCCTAAAAAATTTTTTGTTTCATTGTATTTGAAGTTATCTCCCATTCTGCTTCCACTGCCAATGGTGCATGTCAGAGATGCTGCCTTACCTGGCACGGCTAGCTGGAACTGTAGTGAATGCCTTACAGCTATGTCCACTAATTCAGGCATATCGCCACATTTGGGGACCATGCTATTTATTCTGTGGCCAACCCTACTCTAGTCTTTAGAACCAAATGGTGTTAGGTAGAAAGAACTAAGCTTCAACTTAATATGAAGACTTGACAATTAAATTTCTCTACACCTGGCTGAGCTCCAAGTTTGATCCTCAGTTCCTTGTACTTAGGAAACCCTTTCAAACTTTCATCATAGTTTGATTGTCTGGATCTCTGATCTCTTCTTGGAGCCTCAGCTTTTCGCTAATGTCTATTTCTTAATTGTGGGCAGAATGGTAACTGTCTTCTCTGGTAACTGTCTCTAACCTGCTTGCCTCAGGGTCCTCCAGATGGCTATGGCTGTGAACCCCTCCTCTTATTCCTCAGTGTCCCTTGGTTTCAGTCACCCTCTGCTTTCTGGGTTGTGTCAGGCTAAGCCCTTGGAATGCCATCTTTTGTCTGCCAGACAAATCTCCCATCTTCTCTGTCCTAGCTTGAGCCCCTAACTGTGATGATCTTATTCCAGGTCTCTGCCTCTGCAGCCCTATCTTATACCACTGTACTCAACCAGGCCATATAATATCACAGCCCCAAAATAGGAGAGCATCCGCCTTCAAGCCCAAATTAATGCACATAAGCTATTATTATTCCCCTTTCTAATTCATTCTGCACTATGAAGTCAGATTCATTTCTTAAAATCTTGTACTTGACATGTCAAAATTTGCTAAAGAAATAATTCATAACTGTCCTAGATGGAGTGAGGTGCCAGGAAGACAAAAGAAGTATATGATAATGTTTCTGGCTTCAAGTACTTTTAAAGTGAATTTAAGAGGCAAGATTCATATGCATGATAGAGTTAGCAAATAGTGTAGAACAAAGATTCAAATTGGCAGATTTCATCTGCAAAGATCCATTAGTAAATAGCAAATATTCTAGTTATTGGGAGGTGTATATTCTTTGTTGTGATGACCCAGCCCTGCTGTATAGACCAGCTAAGGGCAATACATACATGAATGAGCATGGCTGTTTTTCAATAAAAAGTTACAGGATACCAAGGGGGGGGGCACTAAAATTTGATTTTCATTTATTGTAAACATGTCATAAATATTATTCTTCTTTTAATTTTCTTCCAACCATTTAAAAATGTAAATGATTCTTAACTTGTAAGCAAAGCCGGCAGCTGGCCAGGATCTCTTTGGCTTTCAGTTCTCCAGCTTTGGCTGCAGGATATGATTTAGTTCTTAGTAGGTGGGTTCAGATCCAACGACACAGAAGTGTGTAAGGAGGAAAGAGGTATCGTTAAGCTCCCTTCATAGAAAAGTCAAAACTTAGAGTGAATCTAGAAGACAGTGAAAGAATTTGGATGATGAAATAAGGTAGGATACACCTGCTCCTCTTGAGCACAATCGCAGCAGAGTGGAGTGTGGTAGTTACCAGGCATGGATCCTTGTCATCCATCAGCTATTGGAGATGCACATATGGCCATTAGGGAGAATAGAGAAAATGTAGGTATTGCTTCTCCTTTCTATTCCATACATGTAGAACTGCTTCTAGAATAATACTGAAACTTCTTCTAGCCTCCATGCCTCTTAAGCTCTCTCAAAATTATCTTTTGTACCTCTTTGATCTTTATTCTGAGTGATTTTCTCCAATCTGTCTTCTAGTATCTAATTCTCATTCTTTTTTCTTTTTAAGAGAGAGAATTAACTTTATTTAGTTTTTCATCTGGGCCTTGTTTTTCTGACACTTAGTTGTGTATGTGGTGCTGGGGTTTGAACCTGGGTCCTTGTGCTTGCCAGGCAAGCACCACAACCGCTGAGCCTCCACTCCAGCCTCCTAATTCTCATTCTTAGTTGTATTTAATCTACTGTTTAACCTTTCCGTTGAGGTTTTAATTATTCAATATACATTTATACGGTATTTATAAAATTCCAATTTTCCCAAATCTTCTTTTTCTAATTTTATACTCAACTATTCTTGATATCTACTTCTATAATTTCACTTTGTTTTTATACAAGTTAAGCATATTGATAATATATTTTAGGTTGGTTTATTATTTCTAGCTTTTGAAGTGCTAATTGTCTAGGCTTGTTGCTTTTTATAATTTATAATTTTCAGGGATGGGGTACGTATACTATGGATTGAACTCAGCTGCACACTGAACCACACCCCTGGCCCTTTGTATACTTTATTTTGAGACAGTGTCTCGCTAAGTTGCTAAGGCTGGCTTTGAACTTTCAATCCTCCTACCTCAGCCTCCCTCGTAGCTGGAATTACAGATGTGCACTACCGTGTCTGGCTATAATTTATACTTTTTTATAGCAAACTAATATACAAAAAAGTTTTTACCCATCAGAGTCTTATGCTCAGGATTAGGAAAGCATCCCTACAGGTTGGTTTTGCATTTGCCCGTGCTAGTTTATCCATTAATTTCTTAGTGTGTCTGCTAGATGGGTAATAGAAACTTTATTCCTATACCCATGA